>JACXSJ010003822.1:0-18854 GCA_014851325.1 Pentalonia nigronervosa | reverse complement strand
ATATATATATATATGGCATATGTGTGTGTTTATTCATATAATATATTTGTTATTCATCCATAGATTTGTATTGCTGTTAATTTGAATTCACTATCAGATTATGTTATAAAATACAAGGTGATCTACCGAGCATGTCCGTCGCTCATTTCCCAATTATTCTTAAAAAAACGCAGTTTTTCAAACTCTGATTTTTGAAATTTGATGGTATACTATTAAAAATAATAAAGACCACAATGTAATTCCTGCATATTCGAAGGTTAATCGTATTATTAATTTGTTATCGATATGTCTACAATCTTACGAGTGTTGATTTATATAAACGATGGTTTAACTTTTGAAAATCAACACAGTGTTTATTTCAAACAGCACATTCAATGAATAAGTACATCATGGAATAATATTACTATTATCATATTAAATTATTATAATACAAATTAAATAACAGACTATCGCTGCATGTACGTGTAAAGTTTGAAACGTTGTATAAGAAAGAAAACTAGGTAGTAAAAAAACGTTTATCGGATTATCATTGTGGATTAAAAAATATTAATTTTGTCGTTCGTGCAAACTTGATATAATACATATTCTGTGACCTGAAGTTAAATTGTATTAAGGTTTCGTGATTAATTTGAAACGTGGAGACTTAAACTTGACTGAAAACTAGTGCCAAGTTAATATTGACTTTTGAGACAATAATTAAGATCACCTACTATTCATACTATCATACGAAAACTATGGTCTTTTATAAATCGTTTATGCGTATCAAAAATAACAAATTTCAATTTTCGCACGTGTCTAGATTAGAAATGAAATTCGTCTGTGATTGTTAATCATGTTATTATATGATTCGTAGTAAAATCTCAAAACGTAGAGCTAACTGTGTATGGTTATTGTTTAATATTTGAGAGTACGCGCCTTCAACAGTGTACATTAATCAACAGCGTATACATAACAACAATTTTAACTTAAAATCGTCATTTAAAATAATTATTTTACTTGCTCACAACTCAATGATTAACAACAATATTGCGTTAAATATACAATACGTATAATATAGGCACTATGAAAGTATTATACAGTATAATTGTCTCAAAATAATAATCTATTGAATATTTCTCTACACTCGAATATTATCGAAGTAAAGTACTATTTTTCGCTCGAGATAAAAATGCTTAAAATTAAATCAAAACGTATGTAGGTACTAGAATCCCGATGTGAAAATATTGTGAACAGGATAAAGATAGCTCGAGCACTATAAGGTCCATGCACACACATACACTGATATACGGTATACGATACACAGTGACAATAAAATTGTTGATCTTGGATCTGATTATAATAATAAAAAATCACGAACTATATAATATTCGTATCGGTATATAGCGTGTATTGCAGCCGAATGCGTGAGACGAGTTTATTATAATATTATTATGATCATTAATGTCAAGCCTTCGCTTCAGATGACTTTCAATACCGCCTGGCTAAGAAAAAAAAATTCAGTAATTGCAGCATAAATCAAAATATTATATTATATTTTACGTCGACCACGCGCTGATAACATCGTGAGTGTTTATCGCAGTTCTTTATAATTATACTCGACTATACTATCAGTATAATATACATTATACATATATATATATATATATATATATATGGACGTTACGAGTGTAGTATTTTATAATATTCCATATTTTGATAAGATTGGTATATAAAAATTAAAAACACGTAAATGTATAACGAAATAATACGACGAATGATAAAAGAGCATGGTTACGCAGTACGCAGTGACGATTAATATTTTATCCGTGTGCAGAACCCATTCAATTTTTTTTTCTTTTTAATTGCAGCAGTACCCCGTTAATAGCGGGCAATTTAAAACGTCCTTTGCCCGCTTTGAAATCAAATTTAATGCAACGCACACACAATCGCATAGACTGTATAAGCAAAATATAAAATATACGAATAATCCACAGCTTTGCACACGCGTACTAAACTATATTCCGCGAGGCGATAATAATGCGGGCTTACAAAAATGAAAACGTTCGAAAAAGTATTCTGACCGTGTCGAACCGATGAGCATATTATAATAATAATATACTTACTTATATATTTACATTATATGTATATGATTAAAACTGAGATATCGACATGAAGTTTAAGCCATATGATTTAAATCATTACGAAAAACACATCAAATTGAGAACGTTGTCCTTTCATAATATTTTTTGTGGAATACAATACCGAAATAATTTTCATACCAGATCAGAGCCAGTCCCTAAATAATTTTAATAACTGGTGATATTATTTTCTTTGATACTTATCACAAAAAAATACATACATAACTCAAAAAGATAACTATATTATTATATTTAGCTAAAAGAAATTAATAATTCACAAAAAAGAAAAGAAAAAATTTAATTAAAAATATCCACGAAAATGGTATCACGAATAAATATACCATTTTTGAAGTCCCATTATCAATATATTCAATTCAAACTTCAAACTGAAAAGTGTATTTCTAGCGCCTCTTTTACTACCTATCTAGTACTAAAACAAATCTTTGACAACTATTTCTTTGATATTCGCCACCACGTGAAACACTCAAAACATAATCCTATTTATGCTGATGTCTCTCAAGGCAGTGAGCATCATTGAACATCATTTTTGTATAACATATATGCTTCGGACCTGCTCACATCAGAAAATATAAATCTTCGAAACTCACACTTATGATACTACACTTTAATCAACATTTACAGATCATATCACCGCGAGTTTCTAACAAAAATCACACCTGGATACTATTTTCTCAATAGTTCAACGACTGAAAAATACAAATCAATGAATCAAAGTTATCCTTTATGATATTTGGATGCCCCCTTCACAATTATAATTGCACACTTGTGTGTTTCTGAAGAAATCAAATTCAATGTGCTACACGCGAGTCCGAGTGAGAAAACAAATAATTCGTTGATATTTCCATAATGATGTGCAATTTTATTTTTGATCCGTCTATAGCTGCATCTAAAATAACAGACAGGTAGTACAGGTAGTAGGTATGCATAAAATGTGATAAGCATACTAAAGTAAAATATATGATCAAGAGAAAAGCACCCATTTAATTTACAAAGTGTTTATTTTAATATTTTTGTTAGGGGTCTTACATGCTTAACCATATTAATAGTATGAGAAAATTGAAAAATCTAGGGGATTTGATTTCTCTTGGCTTTGAGTATCTCACTGTAATGGAAGTGTTAAATTTGAATTAAATAATAAATCACTATTTAAAATAAAACAATTCTGAGTGGAAATTACCGCTTTTATTTATAATGATTCATTTCTATGCAAACTAATAAATTGAAAAATGTTTCTACCTTATTTATTTTATCGTAGTCATGTTTCGTTGCAATATAAAATATTTAATATATAATATAATATAATAAATATATAATATATGATATACTACATAAATACTAACATATAACTAAATCGCTACGATTAAACCAAGACGAAAGTGTCATCAGTGGGTGGCTTCTTTCCTCAAATTTATGTATATCACCCTACTTGTTTCTTCCCTTATCGCACATATACTTATTATGTCTTAGATATAGATTGTATATTTTCTTCTAAAAAATAAAAAAAAAAAAAATGTTTCGTTGCAAAGCCGCGTTGGTTTAAAATTTCGATTTATCATTTGCCAATTTTTAATTTAAATTATTTGGTGGTAGTCTTGAAGGGCTGAGTGAATTCAAAAACTCAATCGATTGAAGTCATCCACCGATTTCATCTATATTTACTACTGTGTATCTGTATCTGTAAATATGTATGTTATATATTTATCGGTATTTTTTTTGGAAACTGCTCTATTTATAAATATAGATATAGATACAGATTAAGAATTTACTTAATTTATTTTGGAATCAGTTGCAAACAAAATTTTCTCTGCAATAATTTTCCAAATATTTTTGATATATTTTCTATTTGTTTAAAATAACGTATATTGTGTATAGTAATTTATAGTAATGTATATTATAGTATTTGTATTTGTATTATAGTATTATATTTGTATTGGAGGCTCGCTTCCTCACCAACCTCCTGGGCATCAATTACCCTTCACTTGACGATACCTATATGGGCGTCGCCTCCATCCCCGAGTATCTACTTTGCATCTTGAAATTTAATGTTATTTAAAATATTTAAGAATAAAATATGTGAAGGATAAAATAGAAAAAACTTTATTAAATAATAGAGATTTTTAATTACTTATTTAATTAACCTAAATTGTTATTTATTTATCTTTTGGTTGATATATCAATTATATTATGAGAAATATAAAATAAATAAAAACGTCTTACATAATAGAAAAAAAATGTATACCTATTATATATGTTATGTTAATACATATTATTAAAATAATTATGCAGTCCCCGATAGCCTTTTGACATATAAACGCACGTGAAATTCAGCAAAATTTAGCAAAGTATCATAACACAATATGCTTTTATTACACTAAAATATTATGGTAAACAATTAATTTATTAATTGCAAAAATATATTCAATGCAAATTGAGTTCATTTTTTTCACAAAAACTGTGCTAGTTACGGTTTATTTTAATTGGATTATTGCGTGAGTTCAAAAACGATTTCCATTAAACCATTATGTTAAACAAAATTTCCGGTGAACCTAAATAGTCTAGTATAATTATTTCCGTTTATAATTTTTGAATCAAAATATTAAAAAAAAAAATGTGACTTTATTGTAACAATGCATTCAGTCAGTCTACAAGCAGGATAGTAATATATTTTAATTATACATATATAGCTTTAAAGCCTAAGAGTTATTTTAGTTATTATCATGTTGAATTTTATCAATGCTTTTATTGCCAATAGAAAATAATATAGATTTATAGTTAGTATAGATTTAACTCGTTAAATTCCAAATATCTACCGATAATTTTATTATAATTTTAGCTCCATACTTAAAGCACCTTATAAACTGTAAACAATATTTATTATTTTCTAATTTAATTAAAAAATAGTTATCATTGATGTGCAGGATATTTAATTTCATATTCCATTAAATAATTTATTGTAGTCAGTTGTGTATCAAATATTAAGCAATCAATTTCATTTCATAATAAGTATAAATAATACCATTTCAAAACGATATTTTGTTCACCATTTAAATATTTACTTTTACATTATTTTGGATTCAGAGTAGAGCAAAGCATATTTGCGTAAGTATACAAGGATTTATTTTCTATATTTTAAACTCTTCTTATATTTTTCTGCAAACGCATTTTATTTGTAAAAAAAACCTCTCCCGTGAGCTTCGCGTGTGATGTCTATCGATCGAAAATCCAATTTGGTCCGCGGTACGAAGATAATTTTATTTTCTTGGTATACAATATAGTTATTACCCGATTGTTTGACAATTGTTGAAGCAATGCTAGTGCTGTGTCCTCCAAGAATAGGTTTTTTTTGTGCAACCATTTATCGATGATTGTTTACAAATTCAATATTACGACGTGCCAGTGTAGTGTCTATACACGCCGCCCGTGGTGAGCAAAACGGAAAGAGTGGTTTAAAGTTAAACAGCCAACCGCGGATCCCGTTTGACTTTTTTAAAATGTATGTATTTTACTTTAATAAGCTGTCAAACGAAATGTTTATTCAAATGAAATACTAGCGGAATATCTCGTCATAAAAATAACATAAATAATGTAAACAAAATGTTTTTGAAGGATTAATTAATAATTATTGCACAATTTACGTTATTATTTTAATTATGTATAACTTCAGAATGAAAGTGAAATATTTTCTCTCGTACATTATGATACTATTATATTAAAAACAACTATTTCAAAATGTTCAGGCTTATGATTAATTTAGTAAATAATTAAACATTACGGTCACTACCAGATACTGTATACATTTAGTCGTTTATTTATGTTCAGTTTTACATTCTGCACATACTTTCTATAAAAGATTTTTGTCCATTTCAAAAATATTATGTTTCAATAATGTACAATAACAAAACATTATGTCGATATCCATATCTTTATACATTTTCTATAATTTAAATTATTCAAATAATAATCAAAATAATATATACTAGTATGCCGTAGGAGGTAGGAATAGCATTTCTACACAATATATTATTATCTATTTAATATATTATTATACATAATTTGTAATGATAAAATTAACAACTATATGAAAGTATCGACGAATGATACGATAATTATGATTAAATTAAATAAGAGCATAATATATTATTCTACAACTAATATTGTCTGGCTCATTTTAATCCTCGGTGGATTTCTACTACGTATGTCATTATGCAGACCAATATCTAATGACATTTCAACATAATATTATTATTACAAAAATGGTATCTGTTGCTAAACTGTGCATTTATGATTAAAACATAACGATTTGTTTTTTTTTTATTCACTGATAACAATTTCCAATTAATAATCGTCGTACTATTTATTCACGCACGACGCAACCAACCACCAACGCGATGTATATTTTTTCGTTTATCTCAATCCCGCAAATTGCAATGAACCGTTCATATTGTTTTTTTTTTTCGCCGATCCTACATAATATTATTATCGTTCCGTACCGGAATATTATTATGCCGTTCGAGGACCTCTATAAAAATGAAATGTAAAAATTAAAAAAAAAAAAGCCAAGGCAGGTACGCCGCAGACTTGTTTTTAAATTAACCGTTATTATAGCGGAGTGGGGTAAGCTCCTCGGATATAATATTTTAATAATAATAATAATAAAACGTCGTCTCAACGAATCGTACACGTATATAAATATTACAAACCACACGGTGGAACAGTAGGTCTAATTAATTATTTCGAGTATATTATCATTTTATTATAATATTATATTAATACACGGTAAACAAACACCACGGTTGTATTGTTATTGTTGTTGTACACTGTTGTCGTGTACTTACTTATAACAGGGGTGGTGTTTTAAATACATTTCTGTCTATAACAATATTATATTTTATATGCATTGTGCGGGGGAGAATGATGTATTGCATTAACGAATTCTCTTGTGCGTCGTAAGTATATTGGGTGGTTCAGACGAAATTGGGGTGCTTGCCGACTTGGTGGGGAAAAAAATGTATACGTGTTTACCCTCGATGCCAATTGTTTTGAAGTAACATTTATCTCGACTATACCCCTCGCAAAGTAACGTTTCTCCCACGGGGCACGATAATTTCCTTACTCCATTATTTTAAATGTAAAAATTATATTAAACGCACAGCTCGGCAGTAATATCGTTAAATTAATAAAAATAAAAAATAAATAAACTATATTGCTCAACAGAGGGTAGCTCCGCTGTAATCGTATATTATTAATACGGTTCTCAAACTATCGTTTATTTGATTATATTTATTCGAATTCGGTTCACGTGATACCTGATTCGTATAATCGTATAAGTTTTCAATAATTCATATAGACTGAATTGATTTGATAAATAAGTGCCTTAACTGTCCCACAAACCATTTAGTATACCTATTTAGTATTGACCCAACGAACGAACATAGGTCACACGCTAGTAGATAATATTATTTAGACAGAAATCGTGTTAAAATACATATTTCTATAGGATTTTTTTTTTTACCACAATGCTTGTTTTTTTTTTTAAATGTGGTAGTCACATAAAACGTATGCTTTATGTTATATGGATACAATTTGTAAATATAATATTTATAATATGTGTATGCACAATAGTTATGATAATATGACGTGATATGACTTTGATATACATGACAAAAAGCAGTCACCCAATGGTAACATCTTATAATTTGATCATTCGAGAAATTTTATTTTTCCCCGATGACATCACAGTTAGTTAAGATTTTAATCTCGGCACCACTTTATTCTCATAAGTCTTCTTGAAGGATTTTATAAGCAATTTGTTTTATGTTTAAGTGAATATTTTAGCACAAAGATGCTCGTTAAAATAGTAGTAAAAACACTCACATTTTCATGTTTGGGTCACTAAGTCTGCCATTGACACAAAAATCGATTTTTCTTAATATTTCTATTATTATATCATTATGTTCTTGTCGACAACGAGTTTACAAATAAGCCTTTTTCGATATTTCTTTTTTTTCATATGCTATTAATATTATAAGCCATATTATATAATACTTACTGTCTTACTATACGCTCATTATATATAAATACCTACAGTTATCTGTGAATAGTATATTATTTCAATGTTAATTTTAATATTTTATACCTTTAAATAATTTTATAAGAGAATTTACATTGTTCTTTATATTTAGCCTTCTTGTTCAATAATTTCTCTTTGTGACTTTGCGCCAGCTACCAGCTCGAAAACAACATTCTAATCAGCTTATAAAAACATAATTTTCAAAATTAAATTTAATCCTGTTGATGCTCAGTGATTTTCAAAACATATACTGGTCACAAAATAAGGCATGACATAATACATAAAAAAGTATTATTACGTTGTCTATAGATTTTGTTTTAATTTTTCGTAAATACTTAAATTTGTATTTTTTTGAATTATGTTAACTAGAAGAAGAAAAAACGTATTTAGTATATTTATTAATTTTTCGCTCTATACAATAGGCATTAAGTAGGTATATAATTACGCATAATTTTTTTTAACGAAGCGTAATATTTTTGTTAAGTTAATTTTACGAATATTTGTTATTTGTATTAATTTATAATTCATAAATGGATATTTTTTGTACATTTATATGTATTTGTATAACAATACAAAAGTCAAAAAACGAGTAACAATTTAATATAAGTAATGTAAAGCACAACATTTATTGTTTAGTAACTTAAGTCTAAAATATCGTAAACATTGTAGTTTCTGGATTTCATATAATATTATTTATCATATTGAGTGTGGACGCGCGCAACCTTAAACATATAACGATCGTTTTCGTTCGGATTCTCATTATGCAAAGGACTTTACGTTTGCTTAGTAAATACACAATATGTATGCGGGTAGACCCGCAAGAAAATCAAATCAAATATAAAATAAAACGTTTACCCTTAAAAAGGATATCTGGACAACACCGCGATGAGTATATATATATATATATATGTATATGTACCGTATAGGTACGCGATCTCTTTTTACTAAATTTCCATAAAGGTTACGATGCAAAAACACGTGTTTTCCGTGTTCTCGCTGTGGTACATATACGCTCATATATAAATGTAGTATACGTGTATACGTATTGCGTTTCGTACACGTTGTACTTAAAGTCAATATAATATTGTACAATATTATGTAGGCACGTAAAATACTTAGGTTATTATTATTATGTCTACCCTCGTTGCTTGATAAATAAATAAATAAATATATATATATATGTGTGTGTGTGTATCTAGAGCCTACTCACGCTATCCTAAATAATAACATTGTAACTATATCGTTTGAATGAAAACTAATTAACATAAGGACAAATAACGTTGATGTTATGTTCCTAATACCAATGATTGGGTTGTGCACTAATTATGTTTCATTAAATGTAATACGGTGTAGATGTAAGCAAACATAAAAAAAATACAATCGTGTTGATAATTTTAAACGATAAGCTGCACTGCATTGCGTTTCAATAATATATTGTATTTACTTGGTTGATATTATTGTAAATTTCAGGGTTACGTTTTTGAATAAGTAATTCGCATAATTATAATGTATGCATAATAATTGAAGGGTTGAGCTGAAGAACTAATTAAAATCGGGATAGCGTGTTCGGCTCATTTATAATAAAGTACGCTGTACGGTTCTTTCTTAAAAACGTTAAAATACATTTAACTAGATGTCTCCGGAAAAAAATAAAAATAAAATAAAGTTACCATAATGGCAAAAAAAAAAACAAAAACTAGATTCGAGATAGTATTTATTTACATTAAACATTAAAACTTGTCATCATAAATTTGCACGGTTAAACAATAGCGTGGACAGACATTTAAAATTACGTGCTCGAGAAATAAAGTAATTAAAAAAAAATACTCCTGTAGCAAAACTATAACGTTTTTTAAAACTTTTTACCATATTATAATAAAAATAATATCGATGTTATCGCGTTGAATAAACATTTTACAAACTTTACTATTGAAACTTGGAAATATATTTTCATTTTATATTTTAATGTATATGATATTATTTGTTATGTGTATTATACTTCAGTAGGATTTAATAATATTAATTGGTAATAATAATTGTTTTTTATAATAAAAAAAATCATGAGCGCGCGCATTTGCAAGTATTGATGTCATTTATTTTTTCTTTTAATTGAAATTATTAATATTTTAGATTCTAAGTGGAGCGATCGATGTATTGATTTTACAATAATGAGATTTTTTTTTTGCTTGCAGGATGTGTACTCGATTTATAGTAGAAAAAATGCTTTATTATTCGACTTTGAGACTAGTTTCTGGTAGCAAATTGAATCTAGTTGGTACTTTTGAGAGGTTAACATTTAAAATTCTCAATACTTTTCAAAATAATCACGAAAAAAAGTGGTCCAGTAGGTAACCGCTCTACTGGACATTAGGTGTCGGGTGTGCTTCGTCATTGAGTAAGTAGTCTGTAATGGATGTGTTGAATTTAATGATAAATCATTGCATACGAAAATCGGTTCTGAGTGGAGAGGCTCGTCAGTCTAAATTACTATTTATATTATGTATTTATATCCATAATACATTGTTGTTACAGTAATTTATTTAACTATTAGTAATACCGTGAGTTGAATTAATTTTTACCGAAAAGATAGCATTAATTATATTATCAATTATTATAAAATTATATATTATTTATATCATATTATATTATTGTTAACTTTTCTAATATTATTACATTGTAAAATAAACTTAAAATGACAGGCCGTCTCTGCTAAAAATCATTTTTGTATGCTATGATTTATGATTTAAGATTACATTTAAATTTAACACATCCAGTGACTTACTCACTGACGACGTACACTCGACAGCTATGTATAGCAGAACGGTTACCTACGTTTTTTATAAAATGAATAAATGGACAATTAGTAAATATATAACTTACTTTTAACTGTTTTATAGTCTTTTTTTAATTTGTAGAAAACTATATGAATATACATTGTGTAGAATATGCACAAAAGTAGAAAAGTATGCGTGATAATTATTTATAAATGATATAATTAGATATTGAAGTTCATTCGCTTGCCTGAAATCAAAAATAAAACGAAGATATTTTTCCTGGAAGCAAGTATAAACTAAAAGAAGAAAATTTATTCTGAAAAATTAAGTCTTAAAGCAATTAATTTATAAATACAATTTAACAAATTAATAAACTCCAATATAAAATAAAGTATCTATCTATTAATTGTTTTGTATTTTATGAGTTTATTTTCCGAGTACGGAAAATAAGAATAAGTTAATTATCAAAATGCAATTTGATGAAAAAAAAAATTCTATATCATAATATATTTTATAACTTTAAAGTTGTATGCAATTTTTTATACGATTACAATATATTATAAAAGTTTACCAAGGAAAAAAACACGAATAAAATAACCGACGAAGAGTTCTGTATTTTTCTTTTCCCATATATACATAGAATATGGCGTGATAAAATGGAATAATACTAATAAAAATAAAAATTAATAGAAATACTACGTGACAAATGCAAACGAACTCGCCTGAGTGTAAAATATTATCGTGATAATGATGGTGTAGGAAATCTAAAATTAATGACTAATGACCGAAACGAATGTACGTTTATTATACAATATGAATGTTATCGCAATCGAATTCGTTGTGACTGTAAAATAATATTGCCCATACTCGTTCGATGTATATAATAGGTAAAGATAGGATGTTAATGACCTAAAAAACACTGAAAATGTCCCCAAAAATGCATAAATTCCCTAAAAAGTCTAAAAAATGAACTTAACAAATGACCAAAAAATCTACTTTAATAAATGAAAAAATCGAATTTAAAAATAATAATTATTGTTAGAGATATGACTGTGATAATGGGTGTCAGAGTAATTTAAAATATGAATTGTAAAATAATAGACAATAGTAAACATTTAAATTATAATACGCAAGCGGTAAACCTGTATTGGTACGCGATAAATTTAATGACAACAAAAAATTAATACGTGCATAATAAAGAGCATTACCGTAGAAAATATGTACGGTACACGACGCACCACTGTGCACTATATATATTCGGATTAAACGTGGTTCTGCATTTCGATTGTGGTAGGTCTCAGGTTAAAATGAAAAATATGTGTAAAGTATGTGAAAAAATCACCTACCACTGAACCGAAATATGACAACTACCTATCAGTAAGTCGTAGTGTCGCGGATATCCTAAAAAAATTATGACGCGCCGCTGAGGATATTTCTGTGGACTCACCCACCTATAGAGGGTGTAGGTTATACTATTTACTAGAAAATATGAAAACCGAATAAAAATTAACCCCATCATCACAATGTATTGACATATTCATTAGGTATACGGATTACTCCTGAATATATCACCAATCAAAATCAGAGGGTCACATATAATAAATTTCCAACATTTTTCTATTAATGGATGTTAAAATATAATTCGTCTTATAATTTTCAAATAAAATTTACCTGGTAGTAGGGTGTAAATGTTTCAGAACTAAACTATATTTATTTATCGATTAATCAAGTAAATATTTTAAATCGAAATTGTAAAAATCAAAATTCATGGTAATGCAGGTGTTATTTTTATTCTAATCTGTATGTTTGTTTTTTTTTGTGTCTAACATCGCCTTTAGAAGCAGGAAACATGAATTGATCTTCAACTCCGATGGAGTAGTTTCTGGCAGAAAATTGGATCTAGTATTGGTACGTTGGTGCGTATTAAGTAAAGCAAATGCTTTAAAAAGTATTTTTTTAAAATATTGTAGAAAAACAAAAAAAAATTAAAAATTTTAATATAATATACCTAGCTAACCTATAAAGTTTGTTTTTTAAACACTTTTTTGTTGTAATTCAAAAACTAATAACTATAAAGACTAGAAATTTTCAAAAAAATGTATTGCATTTTATAGACATATTATAATTTAAAAATATTTTGACTCTTTTTGTACTATTTATAGGTATTTGAAATTGTCGACAATTTATTTTTTCTATTCGTGTATGATAACATTTTTGTTTGTGAGTAAAAACAATTGAAAATGTAATATAAGGTTTTAATAAATGTTTCTTCGAACAATTAAAAAATATTAAAATATATATCTAGTCACCAATTTACCCAAATTATGAAAATGTTAAAATAATTTTGTAGTTAAAAAAACCTGTCAAGTAGGTAACGAGGTAATCGACTGTAATCTCTGTTGCACAGTAGGTTTTGAATGTACCTTATCATTAAGTAAGTCACCGTAATATATGTGTTAAACTTAAATTCAGTAAAAAATCATTATATAGGATAAAAATCGATTTTGATTGAAGACAAAAACTACTGTAACTTATTGTTATTTAACCAAAGCTACTATAAAAATATTTTAATAACAATATTATGTTTTTAACAAATGTCGATTTTTTTTTTTTTGTAATTTTTGATTATTTTAAAAAGTATTGAACATTTTTTCTCCTAAAAGTATCAACTAAATCTAATTTGTTATCAGAAACCTCCTTCGAAGTTTATGATCGGAGCATTTTTTCTGCTAAAATAAGTTTCTTCAGACACGAAAATAAATAAAAAAAGCACACATCATTGTAAAATCAATACATTCTTTGCTTTACTCGGAATCAAATATTCATATAATTTAATACAAGGTTTTTATACCAGAATTTAAAAAAAGTCAAATTAATAAACCCACATTAAATTATATGGATGTTTTAAAATCAAATTTTGAAGTAATTAAATTCTTTTAAATAATAACAAATTTGGTTATTTTGTTATATTTTAAAAATTATGAACCATCGAAACTCAAAACATTCCATTGATACTTAAATTGTTATTTTTTATACTTAATACAGTTTTGAAAGCATAAAATATGACTCTTTGTTTTTTAATAATTCATTAAGTACTTTTTCTGGGCTTATTTGTATTGTGCGTATTTAACAAACAACATATCCTTGTAAATGAGTTTAATAAATCAGAATTCATCATTATTTGCACGTAAAATACTGAACTACAATAATATATTCCTCTATAGTTAAGCCTAGGTTTTATAGATATTCGTACAGTTTGGAGATTAATTGTTGGTGAATTTTCAAAATTATCTCTTTAACTTTAATACCTAAATAATACTATATTAATTTATTATTACTTATATAATATTTGTCATATATTTTTTTTGATCTGTAGGGGGGTTGGGGGTAAACCCTGGAACAATGGCTAAACCCACCACGATAGGCGGCGAAGGTATTGCGACGTAGTTTCTTTTTCTTCGTTGCCAGTCGGAGGAGACACAAAATGCTGGTTCTGCAGCAGCGTAATCTCGAGCTTTACACTTTCGAATGTATCATACTCTCATAAAATATGTAAATGCATATTAGGGTATACATAATATGCGTATACATATTTTTTAGATGCGAAATTGTGATGGCACCTTAATACTGTCCAAAAAAATATAAATCATTTGTATTATGCATTTATCATTGTATTGTAAATACCTGATATACTTGTGAATTATTCGTTTTATTACCATATTATCTCACGTTTTTACACGTTCTGTACATACACGCATACATATAATTGACTTCAACGCAAAATTTGAAAATCTAAGCATTATTTAAAAATATATTTTGTGTATAAGTTTTTTTCATTCTATATATATGTTATATTATTATATCAAAGTACGTGTGGCAGTTGACTCGGAATAGCTGGCATTTAAAATATTCATACTCTCGATCTAATCAACTAATAATATTGATCAAAATGTTTGAACGTGTTATTTTCAATTAAACGTAACTCATCAGAAGTCCAAAGCTTTTGATTAAAAAATATAAAATATCATATAGTTTAAAAAAACACTATTGTATTCGCATATTTTCTTCACGACTAGTGCACGTCGTGTGTTGATAAAAGCTCAGTCGCAGCTTAGTCTGTATCAACAAATACGTTCGCCTTCGTTTTAAATAAATTATTTCTTAATGGTGGTAAACAATTATACCACATCACATACCTGTAATATAATATGGTTCGATTATCATTATAGTAGTAGTATATAGTGCCATACCCATATAATACAATATTATTCTCATAGGAGTTATTATTATTTACTGTTTATATACGCGAACGTATTATTATTATTATTATTTATATCTGTCGTTTTATTTTGGCGACTTTACACTTTTATAACGTAGGTATTACAATGTTATGTTATTAACTCGTGCGCTTTGAGTGTAGAGAACACAAAAAAATAATGCACAGCTACCACCACCTTCCGAGAACTTTGCAATCAACATATTGTATTATTTATGTACAAACGTATAATATGATAACCTTATGATTGCATTATAATATATGATCATTGTCATTTCACCGCAACAGCCGCCACGTTAATGTGGTACACGTGGACAAACTATTATAATAATAATAATAAATTAATAATAATATGCACCGTGTCTTCGTGAAAACCGATTTGACACGAAACACAATCGCACGTGCGTCCCCGCCCTCGTGTAATTTACGAGTCCGTCGTCGCGCAACCACCCTATAATAATATTATATAAATATTGTACAGGGTGATATTATTTATTTTTTAACATACAACTGTTTTCAGTCTGCATTTTGTGTACGAGTAATATTTTACGTAAACAAACCGAGGTTTACTAATTTATAATTAACTCGAATTTCGGTCTTATTTTCGAAGAAGAAATGTATTTTATTTTTAGTTTCATATTTGAAAGAAAAATATTTCTACGAAAGTGTCAATAATCAAAACATGAATTCTTAAAACAAGGATTTTAGTTTAGTTAATAACAGTAAAATTCAACGAGAAATGTTACTTTTTTTTGTGTATTCGTGTTTCTCGAAACTATTGAAATGCGTACAAAAATTAACAAACTATTTTTCTTCAAAACATCTTACTATGTATATATTCATTTATAAGAAAAACACTCTGTGTCAAAATATGAAACTAAATTAAGTATTACCGTTTATAAAACGGTACATTAGTTTAAAAAATCAATTCATGATAAAATATAATTACAAACAAGAATTTTAAAAATATCATTGAAAATGCACACATAATTATGTCGTACTTAAAAAAAATAAGTCACCCTGTATATGAGCGTCGTAGCCCCTGAGTCTCGACACTACCCTCTAATTACGCGTGAGTAAAAGGAGAGCGTGTGGTTTGCGTGGAACCTTACCTGTTTTCCATATTTCGTATGATAACGGCGTGAAAGGGAGCCAATAATTTTAAGGACAATATGGGTGGGTGCCCCCGCACTCTTGTACCGACCTCGTACACAGATATATATATATATATAAATATATAATTTATGTTAGTTGACCCAAAAAGGGTAATTTTCTTGGTGAGTTAATTTTTTTTTTTTAGATTATAATCGATGGGGTGTGATGCTATAGTTATTGTGTAATATTATTATTATTATGGAAACTCTATAAAACCGTCTTGTACACGGAACAGATACAATGTGTATTATGTTCTATTCGGCGAGTATGTTTCTTTAGTTATATTTAAGAAAAGGGCTCTTCATATTTATTTTGGAGCCCAATTCGGTTCACGTCTTGTGGTTTTCATATTAGGTATAATATTAGACGTTACTATATAAAATGTAAGTTAAAATTGCGTGAAATAATAATAGATGCACATTATACAATTTGTGTAATAGTTATGACAGTGTATACAATCGTTAACAAAGCAGGGCTTGCATTTGAAAAAAAAAATTTATTTTACATTATTTACAATCTGAACGTTATACAATTTTTGCGTTTATCGTTATTAAGAATTAAAACGTACAACTATTGCGTTTATCGTTAAAAAGTAATATCTAATGCGGAGAATGACCTGGATACGAAATATAACAAATTCTTGGATTGATTGTTAAGATAAAAATATATCACATGGAATAAATATTCCTATGCAACCAATATTATAACTTTTAAGCAAATAGGTTTTGAATTATTTTGTTTTATGTTATTTTTCATTTAATACTATTGTATATATTTCATTTTGCGTTATGTTTTGTTTAATGATATATATTATATTATACTCTGTTAATCGTTGTTTTATTTTGCAATATTTAATTATTTTTATTGACTGTAGTTTTCTGTTTTAATTACGTTTCCAAATTTCAATCGGTTTTTGTCTTGTATAACGTTTGCATACCCTGCAACAAAGTATCAGCATTTTAGTATCAGTAAATAAATACAACTATGTATTCCATTAATTTTGAATGAGTTTAATATGATGTATTGCTATTTTTTTTTATCTAAAAAATATAGTTAAAATCCGTACAAAATTTGTACACTGATTATATAAAAATAAAATAACAGAATAAAGGATGTGGAAGGCACCCAGTAGTCAATAGTGCCACCCGGTAATTTAATTAGAGGGACTAGAGTAGGTAGTATCATTTAGACGCCCGTTTGGGCTGTTAGGGATGTTGCAATAGGAAAGCAGTTTCACTAAATGGTTTTGGTGGTTTTTATTTTAAAAAGGAGTAAGGAGTAGTGTTTTTTTGATAGCTATCTTAGAGTTTTTGTACTGAGATCTTTTTGTTGATTGTTATGAACCATGAATCGGAGAAAAATAAAACACCTGAAACGATCTGAGGTTGAGTGTTTGACTGAGCCCTAAATTCGGATACCGTAAGTTCATAAGGGTCTTATAATGGCCTTTTGAGCTTGTAGAGGGTCGGTAATTTGGATCGGATAAGATGACGAAGTAAGTGTAGTCCATAATTTGCTACTTTTTGATTGGATTTAAAGTGAGGGGCCCAAGTAAGGCGCTTGTCTAATGTGTAGCCAAGATATTTAACTTTAGAAACAACAGGAATAGGTAATTTTATTATTTAGTTTGAATACCGGACGGTAAATATCCTTAAGAAAAGGTTGTGAGGACTTGGTTTTGATTTTAATTTTCCAACAATAAAACCAGCATCCAAGGTGTGCCGAGGAGGTGGTTTTAAGAGTTCAAATCACCTCCAAATTTACTGGCTCATTTTTTCAACTTAATGTTATCTAAAAATATACATAAGCATAATATTATGGGAAAATACAATATAATACAGTAAACTTTCGTTATGCCGAAGCTCAAGGGGAACAAAAAAAATGTTCGAGATATCGAGTTTTATTACAATGATAATTATTTCAAGGGGATTTAATTTAAGTTTGAGATTACGAAAAATTCAAAATATCGACGTTCGACATAATAAGAATTTACTGTATTAAATATTAATGTAATAAAATAATATTTGACGACGTTATATTGATTATATTATAATTGCTATATTTCTACATACTTAATGGTACGATGGCAGTTTCTTATCTCTGTTTTTGTTTGTGTATGTTTATTTAAATGAAATCGGTCTTGACTATATTGTTTGGCATTATCGCAGTGCACTAATATTATCCACACAGTTACGTTAACCGTACTGTAATAACACCCTTGTGAACTTTGAAGCGCAACATTAGCAAACACCAATCTAAACCATCCAACAAATTTGTTGATAAATCGTTGGACATTGTTGGACAACTTTCAAAATTTGTTGGACATTATTTTCACCGTGGGGCCAACTTTAACTTTTGCGCTGCCAAAGTTCACGCAAGCAGCACATATATTGTATTGTTGGGACATGTTTTTTATGCTAAACATATTGTTTTTGATTTAT
>JACXSJ010003821.1:0-18840 GCA_014851325.1 Pentalonia nigronervosa | reverse complement strand
AAAATATTTGATATTGCGGGAAAATTTTATGCACTGTAACAAAATGTTAAGATAGCATTTCAGAAAGTTTTAAGATATTGTTAACATATTGTCACATTATATCTAATCATCAAAAAATATATTCTTGTAGCTGAATGAAGCATAAAAAAATAGCAATTATATTGTAAAAGTATTCAAATGGTACCTAATAAAAATTAAATAAAAAAAGTTAAAAATTAAAATATTATAATACATTTTTTTTAAACATTGATTGTATCACTATCAATGCTTCTTTTTAAATAAACTTTTTGATCTGATTGAATGATTCAACCACTCAATTTTTTAGTGGCTACTCAACTGCCACATTAGATACTGCTGAACTTCATTTTCCAAATACTCTAAAAGTAAACATAATATTTATTATTATTGTACGAGTATGTATTAAATTAATATAAATTACATTTACTTATTTTTATATTCTAATCATACAGGGTGGTTTTTTAAGCATGCTCACTCCCATTTTATGTTTAAATTATGCATATATTCTAATTCTGATTTTAAGAATTTTTGAGTGCAGTTAAAACCAATATTTTCGAATACTTACATTTTTAACAACATTTAAAGAGTATTCTATAGTAACATAAACTTTGGTTTTTTTATAAGAATCTACATGTTTTTATGAAAATTGTAAAATCTGATGATTTTTATGAAAATGTTTAAGTATTGTAATTGAAATTTGAATGAAAAGTTTCCGATTTATTATACTTTAAACACTAAGGATAATAGTCTTATAAATACTTTGTAAACAGATAAAAGCTCAGTAACTATAATGAAATATGTAGTATAAAATATTTGTTAACAATAACTACTTAGTTAAATGTATTCAGAAAATTTTTTATTATTAAAATTTTTTAAAAATTCAAGTTGGTAATACAAAAAAATACTCTTTAAATATTGTGAAAATATAATCTATAATTACACTTAAAATTTTTAAAAATCAGAATTTGAATGTATGCATACTTTAAACATAAAATCGGAATAAGCATGCTCAAAAAATCATCCTGTATAGTGCAGTATTTCTTTATTAATGCACACATATTTAGAGGAATTTAAAATTTTGATTTATATTAGTAGAGCTAATAAAAGCTAAATGTGTATTATTCATTAAAATATTTAATTTATAAATAAATGCATGCTACTAACATTATACAATATTAGTTTTGTAAGGTGTAGTTTTTTTTTTAATCAGCATATATATTATAATTTATATAAAATTGCATTATTATTATATTTTTTAAAAGCTTTATACCATTTATTTTATTTTCTAAACTCTCATGAAATTTATATTTTTTTTCTCATTTTATTCTAACAATATGTAATGATATTACTTATAATAATTTAGTTTTAAAAAAAATATATATAAAAATATTTTATGCACTTATTAATAAGTTTTTATACTTGAATACCATATAAGAATGTATATAATGTAGAAAAATTGCTTGTAGTAATAAACTTGTAACGTAATATTTCTTGTAAGCTAGGTATTTCATATATTTTTTTTTACATATTTGTAATTGTATAATAATTAATATTTTTATTTTTTGATTACATATTATATATTTGACTATATTAAAATTTTTAAATAGAAATAGCAAAAAAATGTTGTAAAAATCAAACATAATTTTAAACAATGCAATTAATATACTGAATTGAATGAATAAAATTAATTCTGAATAATAATATATAATAAAATTACAATTACAAAAGTTGTCATTGTTTCAATCGATAATGAAACTAATAAAAAATTGATGATGTACCTTATTTGTACAAAGCAATGCTCAGTTTTAACTGATTTTGTATAAGAGATAAATATAAGTTTCTGTCAGAACATCACATTTAAGTTTTTATAAATTAAACTTTGTTATAACCAACTTAATTATAGCCAATTTTCACTGTATAGAAAAGTCAGTTTAGTTTATTAGATAATAATTACCAAGTATAATAGAGCAAATTTAAAGGGTAGAAACAATTTTCTTTTCTTTAGTCTGTATAAGAATACATTATTAATAAGTTAGCAGTAAATAGTGCTTATATAGTTTTTTGAATTGTTTCTGATATTTTTGTCCTCTTGAACAAGTTAGTTCATAGATTAAAATAATAATAGTAAAACTAAATATTAAAAACTGTATTATTACCACTTTTTCTTTGCTTCATTGGTATCTCCAATTAATTTCTTTTTCATTTGATTTAAGTACTCGTCATTGTCTATATATTTTAAAGAATTCTTAAACATAATATATACTCATTAGTATAGACACATTTGTCTGTGTTGTATGGTTAGATAATTTTTCATAAATTATTTCTTGCACGCTGAATAGGATGTCAAAGTGACTCTGTATATTTTATATTATTGACTAGTGATTTTGAACAATAAGCTTTTTAACTGATTTTTGAAAATCTATAAAATATAAAATTAAATGTAAATACATTTATAATAAATTGTTATTAAAGAAATTACACATTTAAAATATTTTTCATTTTATGTTATATATATTTTTTTTTTAATTGCTACATTTTTAAATTGTATATAAATCATAAGAACCTATTACACAAGCATTATACATACATTTAAGAAGTTTTAGTATCTTTTTTTTCTTTAATTGCAAGTCACAGTAAAATTATTGACGAAGATGTATTTAATTTATTTTTTTTATTCTTTGTTTCTTAACCCGCAATAACTCGCACTGTTAGAAAAAATCTAACGTTCAACCTATTTTTAGAATAATAATAATTGATTAAATGATAAATAGTCGTCCTTCCATAAATGCTTTATCTATATAATTATAGAACTAATAACATCATAATAGAAGACAAGATAACATTATTTGTTAATTATTTTCAGTTTATTGTTGACAGTAAGCAAATTTTTACTAATAATCTAACACGCGAGTGATCACGACACCCGAGTTGTTAGTAATATTCTAACATGCGAGTGATTACACGGTGTTTTTTGTATATGTGTAAAATTCAAATCAATATTTTCAAACAAATATCATTATTTTTAGTGTCTAGTGTCATTTTATGATATTGTTTTCTTTGTAATTGTTTACTGTAATAATGAACAACGATAAAATTACAAATAAAGTAATAGAATGGTTGCAAGAAGATGAAGATACAAACATCAGTGATCTGAACTCAGAAACGGATACAGAATCTGAGCATTCAAATTATGACACAGAATCAGAACAGTCAGGTAATAGTGATTTTGATAATACATATACCACGGCTTCAAATAATTTATTGAATACCCCTTATTATGTTGCAAAAGATAGTACGAAATGGTTAATGCATAAGCTACAAACTACAAAAACTGCTCGTCAAAATATAATTACAAAATGACCGGGAGTGAAGGGTACAGCTAAAAATTCAAAAACAATTTTAGACTGTTGGAAAATATTTTTTCCTGATAATATAATTATTTATATTGTTGAATGTATAAATCAACAACTAAATTTAATTTGTTCTTCTTATACACGAATAAAAAGAGACTGTCCACCAACAAATTTTGAAGAAATTTTAGCATTTTTTGGGTTATTATATTTGGCTGGTGTAAAAATGGCACAGCATTTGAACACCTTTAATGTATTTCAACAACAATATAAATTTATAAAAAGAATTCGTGTTTTGATAAAATTAAATAAACTAATAGATTATTAGAAAAAAATCTAACACATGAGCAATTGCGTAAAAGATAACGCGCGAGTGATACTGGGTTAAGTTAAACAGTTTGTATCACAGTACCCCGTTTAAGGTGATATAAACTCATCAAATCAATTTTGTTCAAACTGAGGATTGAATACTTCCACTGTTTTACAGTCTTCATTTTCATCAAATTCTAGTTACATTAAAAATAATAAATACTCCAATGTATTCATAGACTATCTAATATAATAAAACATTTCTGAACATATGTGGAGTTGATGCCATTTTTTTATGTATTTAACATAACAGTTATGAGAAGATCATCGATGTCTTTGTGAGAAGACATGTAGGAAATGTCTTTTTTAGCTTTTGCTCAAGCTATATTGATACGAGCTTAAATCAAATAAACATTAAGTATTAAAATGAACGAAATTTAACTACATTGATTATATTATAAATTATACTTACAGGCATGCATTAAAAATACTGGTTTATACAACTGATTAGGCATGTGTTTCTGGATCTACAGATTGTCATCCACCAAACAAACAATACTCCACATATTTAAATGCTTGAAAATAAATTTATTTTTTAATAAACTGACATAATATATCTGTTAGCTAGTTTTTATTGATATCTGTTGCACCAGAATGTTCCTAATATGCAAAAAAACATAAAAAATGAGTTATTCTAATAAAAATAAATATATTTTAATAGGAATAATCAAAGATAAAAATAACCATAAAATTAAAGCATATAATCCAAAATTAAACATAATGTAAAAGATTTTTTTATCCAGTTGATGAAATAATGGAAAACTAATATTATAAAAAGTTTAAAATAATGAGTGATAAAGTGAAAAATAATTCTAAAATGAAACATTGAACAATTTCAGTAGTTAAATAAATTTGTGTTTTGAGAAAGATAATGCTTTGGCAGAGAATTGATAACTTAGAAAAAAAACAAAGTAACTGATTATTTTAAATAAAATATCTTTAAACTTACATCAGTCTATTAAAATTTGAAAGAATTGATTCCCGGTATTTTTCCCAAAAACTTCTTTTTAAACGCCTTTGTCCTGATAGTTATTGTTCCTGATATAAACATTAAAAATGTTTTAAAATTTTGTCAGCACAGCTATTACAAAGAGTGATTATTATATACTATGTTTTTTGATACATATCAGGAGTTCAAATTTCTGAGGACGATCACGCTTAATATTGTTTTGTAAAATGTAAGTAATAAATATTTTTATATTATTTTTAACAATAACTGACAGGATACTATATTAGTGGGCTACCTGTATAAGTTATTAATATAATAATTTTAAAGTATTAAATTATTTCACTTGCACTTATTATTTTATTTTTTTACAATAACTGATTAGGGAAAAAGATTTTTCAAAAATTTTCTATTCGGAAAAAAATGGGGGTATTTAAAAAAAAATTAGTTTACTTTCCTTGTGGTATATTAATATTATAATTCTAAGTCAATATGGATAATTAAGTAAGTAAATGCTTAAAAAAATTTTTATTTCATTTACATAATCAAATTTTAATTTTTTTTTTTTAAGAACATTAAGTTTAAGTATTTTTAATTCAGATGATGTAAAAAAAATTACAAACTAATATCATAAAAAGTATTATACAATAATATTACTATAATGCAAATAATAATTATTAAGCAGAATGTTCAACAAACTCAGCAGTTATATAAATGTTTTTTTTTCAAAACAATAAGATAAAAAAGTGTTGAACATCTGTTAATCTGCCATTGGTCACTTTTAAAACTGAACTTATATCAAAGTTATTTGACTAATAATTAATATTAACACGAATTGGACATCAGAAACATAAATTTCAACAAATTTAAAAGTCTGCAAATAATTACATGTTTACCTTATTTACAATAAGACCTCAACACATTTCAAAACAACAGCAAATTTTAATAAAATATTTGGCGAGTATTGAATTGTTCATTAGATCATTATTATTTTATTAAATGATTAGACACAGTTTATATAACCCAGCATACAAAAATTCACCTCATGTACAATAAGATCTCGTCATTTTCCACAAAAATAGCAAGTATAATAAAATTTCTGGTATATATTGATTTGATGAGAAACCCTGGAACAAAAATATGAAAATAAAAGTTATCAATATAAATTAAATATTCTAAACTTATGAGTGGAAAATTAATTTGCTATACCCGCATCATCAATAACTGAAAACAATTTTTTTTTTAAATAAACTAACATAACATGTTAACTAGTTGTATGTTAGCACTTATCATACTAGAAGAACATTCTAATATGCTAAAACACATATACATTAAAAAATAATAATATTAATTATTCTTATTTAATTTAAAAATAATATAATATTTTAATCATAAAAATAAAAAAAAAAAAAATAATAATAATAATAACTATAAAATATAAGCATATGATTCAGAATAAAATATAATGTTCAATATTTTTCATCCAGATGATATAAATAATGACAAATTAAGGCTGGGATCACATGAGTGTTGAATTCATCTGAACATTAAATGTAACATCGGTTATAGCATGTATCAGACATGATCAATGTCAAATGGATGTTGAGTGTTTGATTGTCAGCATTAGTAATCATAAAATTTAACAACGAACTTTACATAAGGTACATCAATAAAACACTCGTGTGACTCCGGCTTAAAATCATAAAAGGTTTAAAAAATTAAAAAAACAATATTACTCTGAAGCGAAATATGAAAATATGATAAATATGCTTTAGAATAAAACGAAAATAATGAATTAAAAAAAAAAAATAATGTTAACTGTTTATTTTATGTGAAATAACTTTAAGCTTTACCTATATTTATCTATTATAACTTAAATTATTCAATAATAACTTTCCGTAAAAAGTTAATAAAACTAAAAACCTTAATTATTCGATTAAGAAGATTAGTTAACTTGCCTGGTCATGTATTAATACTTTAATACAAAGACAATATGGATAATTAAGTAAGTACCTAAATGTTTAATAAAATTCGATTTCTTTCTCATGATCATATAGTATAATCAAATTTAAATTGTTTTTAATAAAGAACATTAAATTCAATTGTTTTTATTCAGATGATGTAAAAAATAACAATCTATATCTTAAAAAGTGTGTTACAATGATATTACTATGAAGTAAATAATAATTATGAAGTAGAATGCTTATTAAATCCAGCATTTATGTAAATGTTATTTTTTTTTTTTGAAAAACAATTATAGAAAAAAGTATTAGATATCTGCCATTGAAAACGTTTTAAAACTAAACTATATAACAGATGTTTTACTAATTTTGGTATGGATTCCATGTCAAAAACATAAACTTTAATAAATTAATAACTGTGAATAACATTTCATGATATTATTATTTAATTTTATGATATTAATAACTAAGTTTATAAATGGTTTTTTAAATTTTATTTATTGCTCATGTTTTATTAATATAATTAAATTTTTAATGAAAACCATTAAGTTACTTGATAATATTAACTTACATATGATAAAACATATTACACAAGCTTATTTTAATTCTCTGAGCAATAACCACGAACAGAACCATGTTAAGCCATTTGGCGCCCAAGGGAATCCATTTTAAAGCATCCCTTCCTTAGGTCTTATCATATTTTTTCAATTTTATTTAATTCATATTATAATTTCAACATTTTATTTTCACTAAATAAGATTTTCCCTTACTCCTGAATTTTTTTCTAGGTAGGTTCACATACATTACTAGGTTGTACTAATGCTTTTTTAATTATCAAATAATAAATATATAAATTTACTGTACTATATTATTATTATGACATACCTATTATAGAATAAGAATCATAATTTATTATATAGTTAATTTTATTTTGAGTATTATATTAATCCAAGCACTACATAGTTTTAAAAAAAACTGTAAGGTCCCCAGGATAAATGACCCCTAAAACGGTCCTGATAATAAAGTATTATTTTAAATAATCCATCAATTTTATGAATTATGTTTTGTTTAACAAGAAGTAATAACACATAAAGTATTAAGGTAAACCATGTATGTTAAAATTGAAATTGTTATGTTAGTTTTATAAGATTTAATTAATTATTTACATTTACCTTAGTCTTTTCCACAAATTAAGCAATAGGGTTTCATACACTTTGAATTTGCTTCTTGCTAGCATCAAGTCCTGCAAGTTTATGCGATAACTGTTGTATTGAAAACATTATTAATTATTCTTTTATATTATTGCTCATATATTGTATAATATAAATTGAAAATAAAAATCTAAAATCGTGATAATAACTTAGTTCGTGGTTAGCATCCACTATCCATCCAGATTTTTATCGGCCATCTGTTATTATATAATACATAAATTGATAACAACAATTAATAAATCACAATCACGGTTGTATGGACAATTGTGAACATAATTATTAAATACATATAAATCCACCTAGGTATAAACCAGTGATCCACATTGTATGTAGATATTATACATTTGTAAAATTGTTATGTATTTATAAGTACTATTTAATATAATGTATAATACATTTTATTCCACAAAATAGTTGTTCCAATGTCAATTTGTTCTAACAACTAATTGTTCCCGAACCCATTTAATTTTCATTCAACTTTTATTTATACATTTGCGTGTGCACTAATCACCACAAAAATAATTGTATTGTTGTCAATTATTTCTTGGACGCGAATCGTCACTTTTTCATTTATTTATTTGTATAAAAATTATATTATTAAATTCTTGGCGCTAATCGCCGTATTTAGTGTAAATTTTATTTTCGTTTCTGTCTTGCGTGTTAAATTATTATTATAGCTACAGAATCAGCTGACCAAACTGCACTCCACAAATTGTGAGTTTTATTATTATTATTACTACCACGAGTGTGAAGTTAGGTGACCAAAACTAGATGACTAATTTTCTGACGGCTAATGATAAGAAATATTGTATACTCGGTTGCATTACAGTATTTTTTAGGCGTCACTATTTATATTGCCTTAGAATGTTCTAATTCTATTTCCAAACCACAAGATAGCCCAAATAATTTGCTCCAATAATATTTTAATTCCTTTTATCTTTACACGTACACCATACAACACAAACTGGATACCAAATCTTGTACGTTGTAGCACCCGAAAGTCCCAGGTGACTGTTTTCCGTACTGCGCGTAACGGGTATACGGCGTTGGTTTTAATTTTTTTTCGCGACGTTCCGATAGGAGTTGAAGCACTTAACCTAGATGTTCGGAAAGCCCAGAAAATTGTCTATCCGACGAAATAGTCGAAAAATCCCTCATGGTTTATTGAGTAACATTACGTAGCACCCGAAAGTCCCAGGTGACTGTTTTCCGTACTGCGCGTAACGGGTATACGGCGTTGGTTTTAATTTTTATCTGCGTTGAGTGTATTATTAGCCGCCATATATTGGTGGCTTCCAAAAATTGTTAATAATGATTTCTATCACGATCTTATACTTACTGTATAAGACCGTGATATACAGTGTGATCACGATAAGTGGAAACACTCAGTAACTATGTGCAGGCTTCATATATTTCAATTCTGCTTTTTCGGCTAACTAATAAACATTATTATACACATTTTCAAATAATTAGACTATTTTTTGACAGATAATTTTGCGCATGCGCACAACTTTTTTTTTTAAATGGCATGACCCATTTTTGACTACAAATTATTTTTTTTTTTTTGGTATTTTTTAATGAATTTTAGTGATTGAATTTCTTTTCTAAGTCAAAAATTGACCAAGTTATAACAATTTGATTTTATGTTATTTGCACGGGTATAAAATCCGTAGTTGATAAAAATAAAAATAAAAATAACTAATCCAATTTATGAAATACCTGTCTACCTATTGTGTTTATCTTAATTAAACTTATCTCAATAATTGCATTCTAATTATAATGTATAAATAATGTCACACGGGCATAGGTACCAGTAACGGTTCAAATCAAGAAATTTTTCACAGTTGATATTATTCTGCAGTAAGTGCCAGTAACTTGCTATGTCCCTGGCGATACATAACTTTTATGACTATTAATAAATCAGCAATGACCTCGAGGGTAAGGGGGAACGATGTCCGTTAAAACACAAACCACCTTATAAATAATTACTGAACCATAGGCGCGTTGACCGACCATAAAAATATTTAAAAGAGTAACATAAGAAGTTCTGAGAATTGAAATCATAGACCAAAGACGAGCAAGTAATAAATTTAATAAATAAAGAAACAAACTCAGGATTGCGTGAGGTATGACCATCTGATAACAAGCCGACAATACTGGGATGAAGATAATAAAAAGCGGCCTCGGACGACCAGCGATTCCGAGAAATTATAAAATTAATTAGGACGTGTGAATTAAATAATATAATATTATTTTTATATTATATTAATAAAAAAATATGAAATATTAGGAATTATAATAATGTATGGACTAGTTGCATCCGGTGGGTTATCGCCACTCGACGACAGAGCATGGGCAGATGGCATTTCCTGGAACTAGCGGAATCATACACGATAGAGCAAATGAGGTCAACACTATCTTTTAGGACGACGTAGGTACCGATAGGAGGAGTAGCCAATATATAAGGGAGTCCGAATCGGCATCAATTCAGACGTGATATTCCCGGGCTACAGCAAGCACCTTCACGCCAGTCGATTTTCTGAATTTATAATAAAAAATCATTGCAATATTAAACAGTTTTTATAAATTATTTAAACACCACGACTTCAAAGCTTCTTTTCGTCCATCTCGAAGATCGTCCTCTGTTTGGGTTCATATCAAACTAATAGGAAATTAAAATCGATATTTTGTAGTTTTAAACCAAATTTAATACTTATCTATTAGTTATTATGAATAATAATTCAGAAAAAGTTGACATGCTTTTTACATATTGGGAATGCCAAAAAAATGCACGTCTTGCCAAAGAATCCTATGCTCTTCGTTATCCAAGTAACTATGATTTAACAATAAATTTAATTTTCTCTGCTTAATTTCTTATAAAATAAATGATCTTTCATATTTATAAATTCAGATAGGCAGCATCCATCACATACTTTTTTTTATAAACTGGAAAAAAATTTGAGAGACACCGGTTCTTTTTCCAAACGAGTTATTAACCAACAATCAAGACAAGGAAATGCTATTGGAGAAGATATTGAGTTGCAAATACTAGCTTACGTGAGAGCAAATCCTATGACTTCTATTCGTCATGTTAGTAGAGAAATAAACATTTCATTTGGAGTTCAAAAAATTTTGAAAAAACATAAAATGCACGCTTATCGTGCAGATTTAGTTCAACATTTACGTGAAGGTGACGCCGAACGTAGAATTACGTTCATTGCTTGGTTGGAAACACAGTTAAACGAAAATCCTTATGTTTTAAATTGCATTCTTTGGACAGATGAATCAAAGTTTACAAATACTGGAATTTTAAATAAACAGAATCATCGCTATTTAGATAACCAAAATCCTCATTAGATATTCGAGACCAACAATCAAAGTGTGTGGGGAACGAATATATGGTGTGGTTTAATAAATGGTAAACTATTAGGTCTATACTTCTACGATGGCACTCTTAATGGAAGACGATATCATGATTTCTTACTAAATGAGCTCCCTAATATGTTAAAAGACCTTCCACTAGATATAAGAGCGAATTTAATATTCCAACAAGACGGAGCTCCAGATCATAATGCAAATATTGTTCGAAATCACCTCAATGAATATTTTCCAAATCGGTGAATAGGGACTTATGGAGGAGTTCAGTGGCCACCAAGGTCACCAGATCTTACACTATTAGATTACTTCTTATGGGGTCACTTGAAGACGGTAGTGTATGCCAATCCACCTATGTGTCTTCTTGAATTGAAAAATAAAATACTTGCTGCATGTAATCAAATTACAGAGGAACAAATTATTTCTGCTACTAACAGAGAATTTTTAATTCGTGTTGACTGTTGTTTACATGGTGCACAGTTTGAACAATTTGTTAGATAAATAAAACTTTTATGAAAAAAAAAATCAATATTTGTAATTTTATTTTTATTATTCACGTATTTATTATTACTAACTACGTATTTTATAATCCAAAAAAAAAAAAAAAAATAATTTGTAGTCAAAAATGGGTCATGCCATTTAAAAAAAAAAAGTTGTGCGCATGCGCAAAATTAGCTGTCAAAAAATAGTCTAATTATTTTAAAATGTGTATAATAATGTTTATTAGTTAGACGAAAAAGCAGAATTGAAATATATGAAACCTGCACATAGTTACTGAGTGTTTCCACTTATCGTGATCACACTGTATAGTGTTTTTTTTATTTTATACACTTACACTATATGAGTGTCTTATTGAATTATTGTTCGTTTTATCTTTAGTAGCATTTGACTGTGCAATTTAGTAGTTAATTTTTATATATTTTTTTTGTCTTGTTTGTTGATGTTTTTTTCTTTTATTTCTTAAATGTTTGACTAATATTTAACGTAATTTTTTTGCTATTGAATTTTCGAATTAAATTTTTAGCTTAGGAAATGTTAAGTATGGTAATGATATTTAACGCTGCTATAGGATCTATGAATAATGTGCTATCTTGTGTTGATACTATTTTTTAACTATGGCTATATTATTAAGTTATTGTGAATACCATATTGTTAATGAATTATATTGATGATTCAGAATAACAGCAGATAGCGTTTTACATATCGTTTCAAATTCTAATCGATTGTACTTTTTATTTAATGTTAATTGTTACTTATATTTTGATATATCTTATAAATATTAAAAAAATTATTTTTACATACATAGGTAATATACTAGTACTATAATAATAGTTGCCAATACCTGTCATCTGCCCACACAACACAGGAACAATTAATGGATTTATAGATATCTAGGATTTTGTTATCGTGTACCGGTCAATACCTTGGTGAGTACAAGAATTTTAATATATTTTTTTTAAACTTTCTAGGTTTTACTACTTTATACTGTGTTATAATTTTGATAATTTTAACTGCCTGCTTTATTTGAATAAACACTTTCAACTTTTGATTTTTAAATGGCAATACCTATTTCTTACAAATAAAATCTATAAACATCTTGAAAAAAATAATTTTTACTTTTACAGTATTTAATTTGATTAATTTTTTTGTGATTTATTGAGGTTTAAATATTTGTTTAATTTACTGCTATTGGGCAATTTTTTCAAACCAAACAATAAAAACCAGAAGTCTAAACAAAATTATATCTCAATTTAACAATACCTTTAACGATCATAATTAATATTATTTGTCGTTTATATTCTTTTATCGATTATGACTGTTAAGGGTATTGTTAAATTGAGATATAATTTTGTTTTGACTTCTGATTATTATAAATTATTTTTTTTCAGTATATTTATGTATTTTCATTATCGAAAATAGATATTGCCATTTGAAAATCGAAAGTTGATAAGTTTTTTTCAAATAAGGTAGGTAGTTGAAATTATTAAAATCATAATACAGTGTAAAATAGTAAAACCTATAAAATTTAAAAAAAAATTAAACATCTTCGAACCCTCCCCCTCTAGGTGTATTTTGGAAAACATTTTGTTTTTTCTAGACGTTTCTGAAAATCAAGATTTGGATAGTTAGGAGGTCAGTGATCAAATTCGGCATCTTGTGTCGAGACAATAGGAGTTATTTTTCCCCGTTCTTTGAGACTTTGAAGGTTCAAAATTTATGTTTTTTCTGTTTTTTTAGCATGGAAATTTATATTTTGTAACCATATATTTCCCTATGCTTTATGGTATACGTCCGTTTGACGTTTTAAGTAATAATTATTTTGAATTTTTTTTTGGTCTTTAGTTGGTGTGTAGCTAATTATTTATTAATGTACATCGATAGGTGTATAAGAATAAAATATTGAAACATATTTATTAATAGGTCAATTTACTGGAATATATATTTGAGCTAACAACACAAAATTGGAATGGCTGGACGTACATTTTGATATATTATGTATCCGCAATAACATTTTACTTTTAGAACATAATATATAATAATTATGTCTGAATTATAAAAATAAAAACTTTTTGTAAACATATTGTGTTTTGAACTTTTTTTGGAAATCTAATGAACGTATATTAACAACCATGATGGGAAGTCCACTAATTACAAAATATTAATGTCTAATGGACATCCATAAAAATCTACTGTTGCTTATCTACCAGTTAATTTCTATGGATATCTAATAAATATTTACATAATATCACAAATGTACTGGAGATACACACACCATGTATATTTAGGTTGTATTATATATGTATATCCAATGGATGAGTTGTGTTATGTGGGTGGTACACAAAATCAATTTTATTTTGATACTGATGGTTGATTAATTAAGACACGCATACATACATTCATATATAAGTTAACTAAATATAATAATATAAAAAAACAAATTAAATGTATGCTGTATAAATGTTTTAAATTAAAAATAAAATATTAATATGCACACGAAAATACCAAAAAAAAATTATTTTGATGATTATGGCTCGTAAATTTCTTTTTCTGATATTTTTGTGTACATTTGTGGTGAACTGGTAGAACTAATTGCATCGAGTAACTCAGTTTCTTTTAATAAAATATTACAACACATTAATGGTTGGAAAAATCTTAAATCCGTAAATAGTTTTACATTGATATAGTACTGTGGATATTATAAAATATGTATAGATATTAAAGTCGGCTACACGCATACATTTTACAAACAACTGTCTGTGATGGATGAGTTTTTACTTGTTTAGGCGACACACACCAATATAATAATAATAATATTATGTACGTTTTAAGCCGGGTTTACACGTAACAATAAATCGTTACGATGTGATTGAAATTTATCGTCGTTTTTATTGTACCAATTAATCGAAATAGTGAATATTGTTTACACGCTACAATTTCTTGTCCAATATTCTTTGTCGACCACGGTTCATCACAACTCAGTTGGCCATTAGCTTTCGCCATGGAGGAAGTACTGTTGTGGTCGTTATATCTAGTTTGTTTAGCGAAAAAAGCAAAACAGTCGCGAAGACCAAGAAGAAAGTGGAGTCGCAAATGGTTGCTGAAGAAAAGGGAATTTTCGCTTATAAACTTATTGCGAGGATTACGAAATGAACCCAATGACTGGCGAAATTATTTGAGAATGGATGAAGAGACTTATGTTGAGTTGTTAAAGTTAGTTTCTTCGTTTATCGTGAAAAAAGACACTGTTATGAGAAAATCCATATCTCCACACTGAGACTCTCAGCTACCTTACGATTCCTTACTACAGGAAGAAGCTTTAAGGACATGGAATTTTCAACTGCCATTTCTAAATCAGCTCTCTGCAAAATAATTCCGGAAACCTGTGAGGCTATCTACAAAGTATTAAAAAAATACATACAGGTATGTTCACTAATTTTTTTTTATTTACTTTTAAACCATAGACAATACAAACATTATAATTTATAATCAAATGTAATAGGTACAATATAAATTGAATAATTATAGAATATGTTTTACACGTGAAAATGCCCTTTTACTAAATGAATTTTGAAAAGAAACTAGAAACATTGTTTTCCATTGATTGGTTGAGATCTGTATTTATCGTTTTACTTGAACTTGGCATATAGTTTGAATAAATGAGTGGCTGAATTTCGGGCTGTTGAGATTCTGGTTGCTGAATATTTGATTGTTTAAAATTGGCTTGTTCTGGTTCGTTTGTATGAGAGATTGGTAGTGTCGTATTGGAGAGATGTTGAGAGATTGGCGGTGTCGTATTAGAGAGATGTTGAGAGTTTGGCATTTTCATGTTGGAGAGATGTTGAGCATTTGGAATTGTCGTATTAGATATATTATGTTGAGCATTTGGAATTGTCATGTTAGAGAGATGTTGAGCATTTGGAATTGTCATGTTAGAGAGATGTTGAGCATTTGGAATTGTCATATTAGAGAGATGTTGAGAGTTTGGCAGTTGATGCTCAAATATTCGAGGTATATATGTAGGATGGTAAAGTTGAGGATTAAATTGTAGCAAGTCATTAGTTTCGAATGTATGGTGTGGTTGACTGTTCATTACTTTAAAATCTTTAGTGAGTGCCTCAAGCTCCCCCTCAAAAATCACGTCATTTATGAGTTTTCGAGCGTATACGGCCTGGTTTCCTTTGAGGGAACGTAGCTTGTGGGCTATATACTTTCCGTAGGATTCAAATTCATCATCGGGACGAATAGCTTTTAGTTGTTGTCCCGCTAGCTGCATTACCTCATCTGTCGGAGTTAGTTTCTTTTTCCACTTTGATATGGTCCAATCAGAGGACAAGGTTGTGAATGGACGAAAAGGAGCTTTGAAGTCACGGTGTTGAAATAAATTGTAAAAACTGTTTAATATTCTGATGACTGATTTATTATAATTTAGAAAAATGACTGGCGTGAAGGTGCTTTTTGTAGCCCGGGAATATCACTTCTGAATTGATGCCGATTCGGGATCCCTTATATATTGGCTACTCCTCCTATCGGTACCTACGTGGTCCTAGCAAGATAGCATTGACCTCATTCGCTTTATCGTGTATGATTATGCTAGTTCCAGGAAATGACATCTGCCCACGCTCTGTCGTCGAATGGCGATAACCCACCGGATGCGACTAGTCCTTACATTATTATAATTCCCAGTATTTCATATTTTTATTAATATAAAAATTATATTATTTTAATTCACACGTCCTAATTAATTAGATAATTTCTCAGAATTACTGGTCGTTTGAGGCCGCTTTTATTATCTTCATAATCCCAGTATTGTCGGTTTGTTAGCAGATGGCCATTCCTCACGCAATCCTGAGCTTGTTTCTTTATTTATTAAATTTATTACTTGCTCGTCTTCGGTCTATGATTTCAATTCTCAAAATCCTTATGTTACTTTTTTGAATATTTTTATGGTCGGTCAACGCGCCTATGGTTCAGTAATTATTTATAAGGTAGTTTGTGTTTTAACGGACATCGTTCCCCCTTACCCTCGAGGTCGTTGTTGATTTATTAATAGTCATAAAAGTTACGTATTGCCAGGTACATAGCACCTCCCTACCAAAAATAAGGTTTATGTCTGCAAGACAGAAATCTTTCAATTTCGCTACAATTTGTTAAGTTACAATTTTAAAATACAAGTTAAAACTTGTTTACATGAGTTTACATTTTCATATACAATATATTTTTTTCTTATATGCGTTTTGCATTTACAATAAGTTATGTTAAAAATTTTCCAATTTGGATATAGTATCTAATGTTAGTGGTTTACAATATATGTTTATCATCATAATCTTATATAATAAAATAATTTGTTAGTATTTTTATGTTTTATAATAATATTTCCCATAACCAATGATATAATATAGATATATATATATATATGTTTTTTCCATTTAATTATATAATATTAATATTTATTAATAATATTTCCCATAACCATCTTAACTGATACAATATAGATATATATTTTTCTATTTAATTATATAATATTAATATTTGATTATAACTTTTTAAGTGTATATATATATTTTTTCTTTTTTTTTATTTTTTATTTTACTAATTTTACTTTACTGTTCCCTCTTGGTTTAACAATAAAAATTTCTTTTTTTTCCGAATGCTTTCTCTCACTTCCTTGCACTCTTAAATCATTTATCCTGTCTATCTTAGTTTATGGTATGCATATTGTAACTTCCTCAATTATTGGTCAAAAGTTGTCAATAGTATATCCATATCTTAAAAATTCCAGATCGCTTTACTTCGATTCTATGTACAAAAATACATATTACCACTCTCTTTAAAACAATATGAGTTGTAACCTGCATTTTCATACACTGAAACGAATACAGCTCTAATTTTTCTTTGCACTTTTCATAACTTTAATTATAGTTATTTGTTATTATTATTTTATTTATTTTTTTTTTCACTAAAAATGCCCTATTAATTTATTATATCCTATTCTACGGATTACATAATCGAATATACACTTGGTTAATCTTACATCTGTCTTTGGATCGTGAGCATGTGTTATTTTATGGTTTTTCTGACAAATTACTCTATGGGCTTCTTCCAAATTTAATAATCTCCCATTTTTGTTTATTACTCCTATATCTAATTCGAATATTATTTGTTTAGTTCTCATATTTATTAATTGTATAAAAAAAATCTGGTTAAAAAATTTATCGTAACTTCTCATATTCAATATAGGGTAATCTTTGATTTCTAATTTATCGAGAATTCTTTTGTCAGACTCCCCATTCCATAACACTATGACACTGGTTTGGTCTCCCTTTCGTATATAATTCTTTATGTAATCCCTTCCTAAATTATTTTTTGTAGATTTTAAGCTTAACTCTATTTGATTTAAACATGCCCCCCTTAATGATTCTTTACATTTAAAAATTCTTTTTACCTCTTTAATTGCTAGTACTACTTCGGGTTCCTTAAGTGGTCGAACCTCTTCATCGACTGCTAATAATAATGGTCTACCTTCGAGTTTTCGGATCTTAAATCTATCTAAACTATTGGTTATGGCTCCCGATATTAGGACCATATTAGTTCTATTGATCATGGAAAACTCGAAGTCCATTATTATGAATTTGTGTGATTCGTTTCTGTTGATTAAAAAGACAAAATGTATTGTTATTTATATATATATATTTTTTTTCGTTATAATTAAACCTAGCTTTATACTTTTATTGTTATTAAATTATTAATCCTTTATTTTGGTGGAGCTATTGTTATTATCCCTCTATCAGGTATATCTCCCAAAAGTTGATTTTCTGCTTTTTCTTTAGTAATTGGTGTTTCTACAAAAAACGTACTTCGACTTTCTGGTTTTGGAATAACGTCATACCGTGGTTTTATTTGTCCTCCTGCACTTAATCTATATTTGTAAGTTATATATATAAATACTAATAGTATGGTGGTGAATATTAATAACCCTACTACTGCGTAACCTAATATTTTATAATTGTCATTATTTACTTCATTTCCCGATTGTCTGAGTACTTCGTCATCTATCATACTCTGTACCTCATCTAATGAATGTGCTATCTCGTGCACGTTATCTAATTGAT
>JACXSJ010003820.1:0-18899 GCA_014851325.1 Pentalonia nigronervosa | reverse complement strand
CTATCTCTTTAGGACGACGTGGGTACCGATAGGAGGAGTAGCCAATATATAAGGGAGCCCGAATCGGCATCAATTTAGACGTGATTTTGCCAGGCTACAGAGAGCACCTTCACGCCAGTCGATTTTCTGAACTATAATAAATCAATCATCATAATATTAAATAGTTTTTTTACAATTATTTCAACACCGCGACTTCAAAACTCCTTTTCGTCCATTCACAACTCCTCGTCCTCTGTGAGGTCCATATCATTGTATTATTGTGTATTTGTATGGGCAGTGTTTGAATTGAAGACGTGGGGGTCCCTGTACTTTTTATAAAATATTTATACCCCATTAACTGTTCTATACCTAACTAGCTAAATTACCCGTCGTTGTCGGGTTTAAGTATATAAATATATGTATCCTGGCAATATTAAATTTTGTTTAATCTATTGAAATTTAAATTAATTAAGATTTTTGAAATAATATTTTATACATATTAATTTAATTTTTAAAATAATAATTATTATCATAACCTATTCTATAAATTCCAGTTTTTGGCGGCTGAAGCTTTGTTCACAATAAATTTTACCACTGAAGGTTCAAAATAAATGTTTTACTGATAAGGTAAGCCATATTCTTTAAGAGGCCGACCACTTAATGTTAATACGGCATATTCTGTTACCAATAGGCATTTGTTCAACACTACGTCCGTTAAGTGTTCTGCACCCACGGAATCCTGTCGTTCTAATCGTATTTTAAAATCTTCAGATAGGTATTCTTTGAATTTGTCCCAAAGACGTAAGAGATCTGTTACTTGGCAAAACACTAATATAATCGTAAATAGATCCCGTATCATATGCGGAGATTTTCAAAGTGCTGCCTCTCCTAGTGCTGCGTACAAATGCTCATCATCTTCAAGTAACCCTAGAGTCTTGCACATGGATTTAAAAGTGGGATGTACTTGACCATTTACAGTTTTCAACGCTTCAAACGAAATTGGGCTTCGGATTTCATGAAGAAGCATACGAAGGTGATAACATTCTGTATTGTTCGGATGAACCGTATAAACTCTACCCAGAGCATGCTCTCTTTTGATATCTGGTCAGCCAACGTTTACTCCTCTCTTCTTCAGAACTTTTTTTTGTCCCAAACGTAATATGCTTCTGGGTAAAGCAAATTTTTTGGAAAGTCATCCACTTTACACAAATCAAAAAATGAAAGATATGTAGTTGTAGGAGGACTATTCACTCTGTCGTGTAGGTTTTGTTCATTAAAGTAAACCCTTTGTCCATTTTCTAAATGGACAACAAGGTGGACAACGGTAGGGAAACGCTCGTGAATTGGAAATCGGGTATTTCAGCACAAATAATATTATCGATTTGATCCGGAGTAATGTGATGCTGAAGCCATAAAAGAATATGAATATGTAGTAGACCTCTCTTTTGCCATTCTGTTGAATACATATAGCATCTCACTTCTCCGAATATTTTACCTTTTGTCAATAAGTTTCATGGTCTTTTTGACTTTTAACCGAAACATTCTTGCAATTATATCATGTCGATCATATGATCTTTAACCGGGAAGTAAGAGTTCTTTTATCTCGTCCCAGCGAGGATTACATGTAAAAGTAATAAAAAGGTCAGGACGACCGTAATGTCTAACGTAGGTCATAGCATCTTGTGTTTTTTCGTGCATGTATCTTGGCCCACCAGTAAAAGTTGACGGGAGTATAACCATTTGACCTAACTGATTAGCTTCTGTGTCTCGTCGTCCAATCACATCTTTTAAATGAATATAACTATCTGCACGCAATTTGACTTGATTATTTTTGATGTAATTTAGTCTTTCGGTTTCAATTTTAGCGTATTCGTCTACCAAATATTGACTGAAAAAAGAACGATAATTAACTAAATAGTTGTCTTCCCCTTCTCTGACCATTATTCTATATGAGTAAAAACTTGATGCAAAGACAGTTTTTACTGTCCGGGTTCAGATAATATACTTCCAATTAAATGGTAGACCTATCCTTTGACTTTAAAAGTCGATAAGAAACCGTCTGCTGTTACCTGTTTACCACCAAATGACGTCATCTAAAAACAGGTGTTATATTTTCGAATATTGCCCATGAATTGCACCTGATCTGGGTGCAGAGCGTTAACCATACTGTAGAGAGGTTCAGGTAGTTGTTTTAACCTCTAAAATTGTACTTTTCCGGCGCTGCAACACATACCAAGTGTCTCATCTTTCCACTTCAAGGCATTGCACCATTGACACTTATAAGTCATAGAACCCAAAGCTACACAGGTGTCAGTTCTATATGCAATATCTGGATCATATGCCATACCTGAATGCACCTTGCTTTTCATAGACGCATAGTAGTGTTTTCCTTATAATTAGATTGAATAGATCTATGCATTTCAGGATTTGCAGCCTGGTGTATTAAAATAGCTTGCATGTGTACATCAGGATTTGTATTTTGATATCTATACACAGCTTTACGATGTGATTCAGGTTTATTCTGTCTATATTTTTTTGTACTTTTTTTATTTGATTTTTTCTTGTGTAATTAGTAAATCTAGCTCTTCGTCTTCTCTTTTTAATTAATGAGGACGAAATAGATCGATCTGTTTTACTTGATTGGGATAGTGAAATGTTTGCAGAAATGTTACTGTGTACTGAAGATGCAATAGGTGAATGTTCGTGTTCATCGACCAGTTCCTCTATACGACTCTGAGTATTGTTTTCTGCAGCAGTAGGAAGATAAGCATCAAAATGTCCATTGTACAATCTTGTACAAATCGTAAAAGCTTTACTGGACAATCAATAGATCTGGACTCTATGTGTATAAGATAGCATTTCGATAAACTTTAAAATTAAATAGAAATATACATCCCACTGCTATCAACTCACAAAGCCCACCATAAGTTTCAATTTTTATCATATCAGCATAATATTTATTAGCCGTTGAGTAATTATCATCATTTCTATTGTGGGACATAACTGAAAACTTGCTCCAGTCATTCACCACATGTCCGACAATTAGTGATCGCACTTTCATCGCATTGTCTTGTGTTCCGTGTATTAAAAAAGAAAGAGCTCAGAATAAACAGGCACCGTCGCCAACAATGGGGACAACAATATGTTGTTCAAGTTCTCCATTAACTAAAAGACTTTCTTTAGCCATTTCTTAGATAATTAAATTAAACAACGTTAAATTAATGCTCCAAACAACAAAAACCAAACATGGAAAAATCTAAAAGACTAATCCGGTAGTAAGCTGTATTATGTTACCCCGGTAACATATACAAAACAAATATATTATATGAATATAAAGATATACAAATTACATGTAAAAAATATTTTTACCGATTTCAACCCTTTAAAATCAAAATTTCGAAAAATCCTTTCTTAGCGGATGCCTACGCCATAATAGATATCTGTATGCCAAATTTCAATCCAATCCGTCCAATAGTTTGAGCTGTGCGTTGATAGATCAGTCAATCAGCTTACTGTTTTATATATACAGATAATCATATCTCTGGAGAATGGAAATATAATCTGTGTTATTGACTTATTTTTATTTTTTAAGTAATCTTTTAGGATCTTATCATAAGCTATAGTTTGTGTTATCTTTTGCCACAAGAGTGAGCTAAAGAATATATTTTTATCAATAATCAACTTGATGAAAATAATGCAAGCTGTATCTGTATTTACTATTTTGTATACATACAGATCCAGAAGACTAATATCTTTTAGAAAATAGAAAGTGTAATAAATGTGAGTTCAACGTTTTAAAATTATTTTGATTAAAAGTAAATCAGAATATTGCGTTCTACTGTTTATACTAACAACAATTATTTTTGTAAGTTTATTCATAAATCATTAACAATAATCTGAATGAATTTGAATGTATCTATATAATATTTATAATTAATTTAAATATGTTGTTATACATGTAAAGCTATAAATATTAAGAAATATGATGAAGACTTATCATTGTACATAAAATGGGTACTTGTTGCAGTCGTCATTCACCAGATCCCACCCATCATTTGGGTAAATATCTATTATTTAAAATTAATTTTCAAATAAATAACCTATATACTTTTATGTTTTATTATTTTTATTTACTTAATAGTTTTGCATCATGGTTTTAAAATACAAGATACTATAGATGTCTTGAATAAAGGATCTAGTGAAGTGCGTTATGTGGCTGATTTGAATCGTCAACATGGAACAGCAAGCATTAAACGCCATGGTGTTGACATTATACGTACTCCAACATCAACACGTAATGATAATATTTAAATACATTTTTACAATTTTCATGTATTTATTTAAAAATATATTTTAGTTCATTCATCTTTACATGGACGAATTGTGGTTGCTGTTTATAATTATCAATCTAGGGAGATGTCTGATGTCTCCTTTGTTAAAGGAGATCGAATGGAACTATTAGATGATAGTGAACCAGATTGGTGGCGTGTAAGACATTTGAAAACAAACGAAGAAGGATTAATACCTTGGAATTTTGTTGCTGAAGAAAAATCAGTCGAGAGTGAAGAGTAAGAAACACTATTGATACTTTAATATTAATAAAATTAAAAATAAATTTAATAATTACTTGCAGTTGGTTTTTTGGAAAAATATCTCGTAAAGAAGCCGAAAAACTTTTACTATCTGAAGAAAATCAAAGAGGGACATACTTAGTACGTGATTCGGAACATAATCCAAATGGCTTTTCTCTTAGTGTTAAAGATTGGGAAGGAGGTCGAGGGTATCATGTGAAACATTATAAAATAAAATCTCTTGATAATGGCGGTTATTACATTGCTACTAACCAAACTTTTTCTAGTCTTCCCGAGCTCATATCTGCCTATTCTAGTAAGAAATTTAGTATTTATTGTTTTTATAATTATTCTATCAAAATTATCTTATTTATATTATTTTTAGAAAATTCATTGGGATTATGTCATGTTTTGGCTCGTTCATGTTGTAAGCCGCAACCACAAATTTGGGATCTAGGTCCTAATTTACGTGATCAGTGGGAAATAGATCGCAGTGAAATCCAATTAATTAGAAAACTTGGCCATGGTAATTTTGGTGAAGTTTGGTATGGTAAATGGCGAAATAATATTGAAGTAGCTGTGAAAACACTCAAACAAGGCTCTATGTCTACTCAAGCATTTTTACAAGAGGCTTCTATAATGAAAAAGTTTCGCCATGATCGGCTTGTTGCCCTTTATGCTGTTTGTTCAAAAGATGAACCTGTACTAATTATACAAGAATATATGTGTAATGGAAGTTTATTGGATTTTTTGCGAAATTGTGAAAGTAAATATTTGCAATTTGGTGATTTAATCTACATTGCTGCTCAAGTTGCTAGTGGAATGGCATATTTGGAATTAAAACAATTAATTCATCGGTAAAATCATTAAACATTAATCAATTTATTAATGAACACAATTATATTTATTGATAATTTTTTTTTAGGGATTTGGCTGCAAGAAATGTATTAATTGGAGAAAATAACATGGCTAAAATTTGTGACTTTGGTTTAGCGAGAATTATAGAAGACGATGAATATTGTCCTAGACAAGGTACTCGATTTCCTGTAAAGTGGACTGCACCTGAAGCTATTGTCTATGGACGTTTTTCTATTAAATCGGATGTATGGTCCTTTGGAATATTACTTATGGAATTATTTACATATGGACAAGTCCCATACCCAGGTAATAAAATCAGTATTTTCATCTGAAACTTCTATTTTAAAATAAGTTATTTTTAATTTACATTATTCTAATATTTTAATTTAAAACATTATTTAATAAAATATAGTGATACTAAAGAATAAGTTATAGGCTTTTACTTTAATATATAAATATTCCAAAACAATGATGTTCCTTGTAAGTATAGTATTATACTATATAAATATATTGTATTTCAGGCATGCATGGTCGTGAAGTAATTGAACAAGTGGAACATGGATATCGTATGCCAAAGCCAGTATCTCATTTCATCCCAGATGATATCTACAGACTGATGTTACTTTGTTGGGACTCTGATCCAGATAAACGACCTACATTTGAGTTCCTGAATCATTATTTTGAAGACTTCACTATTACCTCAGAAATACCATATAGGGAAGTAAGTGATTAAATGATCAATTCTTGCACCAATACCAAATATGCCATACTGGGTTGCTGTAAGTTCTTAATATTGTTAAATTAAGAAAAATGTGATTCATGTTTAAATGATTCACTTAATTAAACAATATTAATTTTAAAGAAATAGTATAATTTAAACTATACCTACTACTTGGATTTATTATTATTTATTAACTGACTAACATTTATTTTATTTTTCTTAAATTTTTAGATCTCATTTTGTTTTGTTTTATTTTATTTTATTTATTGTACTTATTAATTGTTGTTATTATTTTTTCATTACATTTTTTACTTTTAAACTTCACATTTTGCCAAATTTAACAAAACAATAATAATTTAAGGAATTATTATAATATTAAACATTTTTATTGAACCTTATAACATAATATTACTACTTATATATAATATATTTATTAATACTTTAAATTAATGTACACAATTTACAAGTATTAAAATGAAGTATACATGATGATTCTTAGTAAATAATGTTATTCAGCTTTTTTGTTTGACAAAGAAGTATATTAAAAAGATGTTACAAATTTATTTGTAATTTAATATATTTATTCACTTTAAAAATCACTCTGTGTATAATATTTACTGTACATAAGTATAAATTAAAAATAGTTTATTTTATACTGTGTCATAAGCAACTTATATTTATAAAAGTATTTAAGTAAAAAGGAAAGAATAATACAATCTTAATTTATCGAAAAAAAATGTGTATTTACATAAATTGGTAAACAAATTTTAAAGTTACATCTTACATATATAATAAATAGTGCATTTATTTAAATTTGTATTTACAGTTCTAATTGAAAAATTTTCTTTTAAAACATATTTTAGAACCTTTTTGTAAATCAATGGTGTTCATGTGCAATTATATAAAATAATTTTTAAGCAATAGTTTCTAAAAACTCTTCAAAAACAATAACAGTTCCTCTGTAAATATATATATTAAATGTACTATCAATCTTATATTATCAGTATTACAGCTTAACATCACAAATTCACTGCATATAATTTTTTTAATAATTTATTGAGGTTTAGTTAGGTTAGGTTCAAATCTCTCTTATGCACTTTTAGTTCTTTATTTGTTTATCTACAAACACAATGACAAAATTTCTGTGTACAGTTTGAATTTATACTAATAACATTGCATTTTAAAATTGAATATACCTAAATCATTTTTTTTTATGAATTTGATTATATAAATAATATAAAATTTAAATATTGAATATTGTATGTATTAATGAACTTAAGTTATGAAATATAACTAGGGTTTAAGAATTATTAGACTAAAAAAATGTTTGAATATATACACAATATGCATTTAAAACTAAATTAATGAAATTATGCAGCTAATTATATTTTTTCATAAATAATAATTAAATTAAAAATAGTTCTTGTTGCTAAAAACAAATATTTTGCAATTATGATTAAATATTTTTCAGTTAATTTTTGTACTTAAATTTAAGTACATTAAAAAAATTGATTCTACTTAAAATATTTTTCTAATTATTTCATAAAAACACAATATATAGTTATGAGTTTATAACAAGATAAAAAACTTATTTATTTAAGTTCTATGGTCCATCTTAGTCTGTACATTTATTCTTTAAAATATGGTTATATAAATACCATAAATAAGCATTATTTATAAAAATAAAATGTATTAAGTATATTAATATAGTTAAGATTTTTTTTAGTAATTTTAAAATAAATAATTTTTTTATTTTCCGACTTCAAATTCTTTAACTTTGTTCAAATATGAATCCGTCCTAATATACACCTATAAAAAATTAACTAACATAGCCTGTAGGCTGTAAGCAATATTTAGTATACATATGATATGATATTTGTTGTATAATATGTGACCTACCAGGTAAAAATTTAGTCTTGTTTGTGGTCTACCAAGAAAACCTATACATAGAAATAATAATTATATCTATAACATACAGCTTATAGATTAGGGTTTTTATGCTATCATTGTTATATCAGATAAATGGAGTGCCTTGTTAATATAGATGATTATAATAAAAAAAATAGAATATGGTCACCTACAAAATATCCATAAATATTTCCATCAAAATTATTTTATTCGAAAAATATTTTAATACAAATGTATTATATCCAAAAACTATTTGATACAAAATAAAACCACTATAAAATATTATGTTCAAAAATAAGTTAGTAGAAAATATTTCGTCCGTAACATAATTTATCTAAAAATTAACTTAACATTTACATAAAATATTTTTACTTAGGTTTTTTCTGAATGAAATATTTTCTGTTGCTTTATTTTTGGTGTATGTATTATTTGGATTTGTGGAACTGATGTATTATTTTTTGGATTAAATACAATAAGGGCAAAATAATTTCCTTATAATATAATTTTGACATAAAATATTTTTCTGCTAAAATACAGTTTTGATGAAATATTTTAGGAAATCATATGCAATTCCATAAATATTAGTGGTATACACAGATATTTTCAATGGAAGAAGTTACATTAAACAATTATATATAAATGTATTTATATTAAAATATTTTTTTAATTGTTTTAATTTTATATATCTTTACCTATGGTGAAAAATACCTAGGAAGAGAGGTAATGATGATATGTGTATGCCACTGTATATTATACAAAACAAAAATGCTATAAATATATTAAGTATGAATTTTTATTTTGTATTGTATAGTAATTAAAAAAAATACCCAAATATAATAAATTCTATTTCTAAAATTGGTTTTTTTGTAAAATTATATTTAAACTTTATAAAATTTATTGTTAAATATTATTTGAAATTTTTTAAATGAATCTTTTGATAGTCATCATTTCAAATATTGGTAAACAATGTATTTGGTTGGTCACATATTGAACAAATAGGTATCTATATAATTTGTATATTTATATTTTTAAAATAATCTTTCTTTAAATAATATTAATTGTATAAAAAAATGTATCAAATTGAAAATGAATATATATAATTATCATTAAATACAAAGAACAAAAACATTTTTTGTATATAAAAATGTATAACAAATTGCAAGTTTACAGTTCACATTAAAATGTATGTTTCTATATGTTTTGTATATTCAAGTTCAACATGTTAACATACAAATTTACAAACCATATTTTTTATATTCAACCATCTGTCAATTAAGATCTATCAAAAAGGTAAATGATAATGCTTTAATATTAATATTTATTGGAGGCTTTATTTTAAATATTAATCTTATAAAATAAATTTCAGGGATAATTAATAGCAAATTTAAATAATTTAATAAGTACATGAAAAACAATTACAGTTATTATTTATTTATACTCACTTATGTAACTAAACTAATTGTTTAAATCTATGTAGATCTAAATTTTAAAATATACAGTATAGATAAACAGATTATAATATTATTGTCAACATCTATGTAGTCTTAAAAAACTTTAAAATATATGATATTAATTTGCGCTAACCACCAAATATTTGCTTATAAATCATGAAAATAATATATACAAAAATATTTTTTAACACAATTAAAGAAATGATATAAAAATTTCACATTTTTCATTGAAATTAGTATTGAAAAAAATTAACTATACTTGTTTCTGTCATCAACTATTAAAGAATAACTAGTAAGAAAGCTACATACAATTTTTGTCCCCTAATTATTATAAAGACATTTTAATGTCACAGTTCCAAGAACTCTTCATATTTGCCTATACAAAAGTTATTAATTTAATTGTTTGTTGTAAATTGAACACATTTTCTCATAAAGTTTAAATTAGTTTAACAAAATTATATAATATTAATCATCATATAATTATAACATTTTTCTAATTTCAATTATAAAGTGCTCTATACATGTGTAAATATACAAATATTGGAGTAAAGTTATCTAAATAATATATTAAATATATACTCAATTTAATAAATTGCCCATGACTGCAATGCTAAATGTTTGTATAAAATGTACTATACACATTTTTTTTTACTCTACAGAATATTGATTTTTTTAGTATTTTATTACTCTACTAGTCATTTAACATTTAATTAATGCAAATATTAAGATTTAAAATAATATTTATTTATTTTTATACGAAAACAGTTTACAAAGTTAATGATCATAAAATTAGAATTATCAATATCTTAAAAAATCTTAGATCTGTATTTTTATTATCATAAAATTATATATAATTTAAAACTGATACATTTTGTAATAGATAATGTAAAATATTGAGATGTTCTCAATAAGTTGCTTTTGATTATAATAAATCAAATTTATTCAATAATATATCTTATGAAACTTATTTTATTTCTAAAACAATTTTATTTTATTTTTGTGTTTATATGTTTATTTATTTATTATATTATTAAAAATTATAATAGATGCATTTTTGATTTTACAACTTTTGATCCATTATAATGTACTATTTAAAAACAGGTTTATTTTTACCAAATATTTTACTTATACTTTGTATGTACTTATTATTCAATCTTTTAATCCAAATAATGATTTTGTGTGTGTTTTTAAAATAATTTGTTTGAATATATTGTGAAGTTTCATACTATTAAACAATGTTTGTATTTATAAATTATATTATTTTATTTGTGTTAATATGTATTTTATAAACTTTAAATGTTTACTTAACATTAAAGTAGTAACTAAACCTCTAAGTTCAATAGTTGCTAAATTGAGCAATTAAAACATTTGGTTGTGTTTTTGTATTCTTTTGGCTTATTTAATTTTTTTAAATATATTTATTCCAAAATTAGCCTAAAAAACAAACTATTGAAATATACAACCTTACTAAAACCAATATGGTCTTATGGCATCCAACTTTTGGATGTTGAAAGAAAACAAATATAAATAAAATAATAATTATTAAATAGGTAAGTTAAAAATATAAGCATATTCACGTCAAAAGTTTTACTGTTGGATTGTGTGTTTAATCAAACCATTCATGTACAAAATAAATATATACGTGTATAGTAGGTATTTAGTTTTACTAGGCACCTTAGTATCTATATTTACTCGTAACTTGCATCTTGTTATTATCTCACTAATTATCTCATTAAAATCGTAACGCTCTTTGAGGCTTGTTTTAAGTTAAACATGCATGATATAACGTATTTGATCGCTTTTAGATTAAAAAAATTAACACCAACGTTCGCGGCACACCACAAGGATGTTTGGAGAGCACCTGTGGGAATTAATTGACATAGGGGTTGATAAAATAAAGGATGTTTATTTAGCTATGATCAATGTACACTAAGCATGATAGTTAAATGACTTCTATGTTAGTCGTTAGTCATTACTTTAGGTGCAATTTTTTTTTCTACCAACAAGAATTAAAATGATATAGGCCAGGGGTTTTCAACCTTTTAAGGCAGCAGGCCACATATTATTTTTTTTTTAAACCTCGTGGGCCGTACACAGTAAAGTTATACGGTAATAAGCAAAAAATTTAATTCTCATTAATACATAGAAAAAATGACAGGCTATACTTAAAATGTGTTCGCGCGCTACAAGTAAGGACGGAGGGCCTTGCTATAGTCCAAAAAGCGAGAAAAACATATATCTAATTGTCATTGATTTTGGATAATAAGTCATTACCTTGAAATAATAAGTCGTATTTAGATGTATGGAGTCGAAGGATAATACAAATAAAATTTGACTCGACCCTCCTCCAACAGTTCGTAATTATTCAATTATGAAAATTAGATTCTGAGCTGAACGATAAATGTATTGATTTTAGTATGATATATTTTTTTTTTGTCTGTCATCAATTTTTGGGGGCAGTTAAGATACTTAAACAAATCTAGTTGGTACTTGGAGGGGAAAAGGTCAAATTAAAAAAATCAATATAGTTTTTAAATGTCGGGAAAAAACAAAAAAAAATATATTTTACGCAAAATCAGATTTTTGGCAAACTTTTTTTTATCTCAAAACAAATAATCAGAGAATTGAACATTTTCACAAAATATTTATATGACCATTTTCCAGCCACGATAACATTTTTAAAATCATTCGTGTTCACGCAGCCGTTGCGTACAGGCGTGTCTGTGTGTCTCACTGTTAGTAACCCGGTTTTAATAATCTATAATCTAATTAGTGTTCAGTAATGTCTGCATCTTCGGGCGGCAATAGCCGCGCCGGCCAAGCACCGGCTACAACGAAAATCAAACCCTCACTTACCAAAAATACGGCATCATCTCATAGTTTCATCACTGTCGGCAGAAATGGTAAGGCACTTAAAAATACCAATAACCCAGTTTCACCTAATTTTCAACAAATAAACGAAAACCCACCGATTCTTAATACATCTCACTCCACATTCAACTTCAATGACGCAATCGACATTATGCCCATTTCAAACAGTTCACTCGTCGATAATCTACCTAATGAGCTCACACCCGTCGTTAGCTTATCTACAGATAGCACTTCGTCGGCTCTATCGTCCAATACAGATATCTATATGTCTACCAGCTACAACAATAATAATAGTCTACTTCGTTCTTTTAAATCGGATTATAATGGTCCGATAATAATTCTCGCCAAGAGCCTTGACCAAAATAAAAACATGGATAACTGGCATTCCATTAGCGTTGCCAAATTTTTTTCTACCAATTTTGTGGGCATTACCAACATCAAACCTGCTGGCCCCAAAAGGTCAAAATAACCTTCAATTCTATTATAAATGGAAATAACTGTTTAAATTCTGATATTCCACGTACGAATGGTTTTCAAGTGAATATTCCTAGCAACCTCATATATTCGTACGGTATAATTATATTGGACAATCACATTTCGGAACAAGAATTTTTCGAGGGTCACAGTTCCCCTATTTTAATTGATGCTTTTAAACGTATTTCCATTCAAAAAGACGGGCAAGTCATACAGACTCGCACGGTTGAGTTGAAGTTCAGAGCTCCCAAAATACCTGCCGTCTTTCCATCTATAATATGTTATTCGAAGTAACGCCAAGCATCCACTCCCCGGTCCAATGCAACCGCTGCCTAAGATATGGCCATACCCAAAAATACTGCCGTAGCGACGCGAGATGCAGCCACTGTGGTGAATCTAAACATTCACTAGACTCGTGCCCTTCCGCACAAGTCACCGACCCTATTTGTCTCTATTGCAAACTCCCTCATTTATCCACGGATCGTTCCTGCCGAAAGTGGTCCCATCAAAAAGATATCAAAAAAATCATAGCAACAGAGAACATCTCGTACAAGGAAGCAGTGGTGTTTAAGAAAAATAAGCATTATACTTCAGCATTCAAATATTCGAATATTATTAATAACCAGCCTCCTATCTTCGAATCTATGGCTCTCGACACCCCTCGTCACATTGAGCACTTCCCTACCCTTTACGATAGTCACCATTTCTTCAATAATAATAAAAAAAAATACAATTCAAATCCTTCCCACGGGAATTTAATAAAAAAAATTACCTTGCCAGCGGAATCATCCCAAACTTCTCCTAATGGGAGCTATTTAAACAATTATAACTGCCAAACAAAACCTTCAGGAGTTAACGTCATTGATTTCTCCTGGATTAACACTTTGTCACTCAAATTATCCGAATCCCTTATAAACGCTCCTTCGCTTTCATCTCCTTTCTCTCCTTCATACCTTCAAAACCTAATTGAATCTTCTTTAACTTCCCTTCTTGCTATTCCTAACTCGGTCTCATTTGCTTAGTTAAACGATAAATTATCACAACATCCTAGACACCACAACGCATTATATTCATCATGTACCACAACAGCAACAATAAACATCTTGCAATCAATTATAACATACTGCAATGGAACGTTAGGAGTCTCACAGCCCGTCTTCCTTCCTTACAGAACCTACTTTCAGTCTACAAATGTTCCTTTATCATTCTTTCTGAAACCTGGCTACTTTCTTCACGCCCTCTGCATATACCAAATTTTAAAATCTTCAAATCTGATCGTCCTGATGGTTATGGTGGCGTAGCCATAGCCACACATAATTCCTTTAAAACTAAGCATATCCCCATTGATGACTTTACCAGGAACAGACTCACCAACTACAAAATAGATCTCATCGGAGTTGAGGTGGTATTAACAGATGCTTCTTCCCCACTCAAAATCTGGTCTTGTTATATACCTAACAATATAAACGTACCTTTCCTCATCTGGCAGTCACTTTTCAACTTAGTTACGCATAATTCCTTACTGTGTGGTGATTTCAATGCATTTCACCCTGCATGGGGCTCAAACTCCTTTTCGCGTCGTGGCAACCATATATATATAACATAATCGATTCCCTTGGTCTCGGTATATTAAATGATGACAGTCCAACCCATATCGGACGCTTAAATTCAACTGATTCAGCCCTGGACCTCTCCATTTGCTCCTCTGATCTTACCTGGAACTTATCCTGGTATACACTAAGTGAACCCCATGGCAGTGATCACATTCCGATCATTATGAAAACCAACATATGTCCGACTACGAATTCCTTTTCCCCCAGTTCGGACTCCCTCCAATACAAACCGATTCATTATAAATTCAATAAAGCTGATTAGGTAGCCTTTTCTCACCAAATACAAAATTCAGTCTCCACCCTACCAACCAATATATCCTCAACAAGGTCCTATTCCTCTTTCACCAAAATTCTACACAATTCAGCCCTAGCAACGATTCCCTTCAAAAAACCAAATACAAAATCTTTTTCACCCTCCCCACCATGGTGGAACTCTACCTGCACGGAAGCAGTCAATAATAGATCCTTAATTTTTAAGATTTTTCGACGTACCGGTTCCATAATTGATTTTTTCTCATACAAAAACGCTTGCGCCCTTACCACCAGAACTCTTAAAAATGAAAAAAGAAATAAATGGAAACTTTTTTGCTCAAATCTCAATCCGTCCAACTCCATACAACACCTTTGGTCTGTTGCTAGGAAATTTAAAAATTGCATAACTCCTTCTTCTCGCCCCGACAACGATGATTGGTTTGATGACTTTTGTTCCAAAATCGCCCCATGTTACGTTCCTTCTGTTTCTGAAATAGCTCCGTGTTACTATCACTATGTCTCCACCCATGTTCTTACAAATAAATTCAACATGTCTGAACTAACGTACGCTATTGCCTCAAGGAAATCCACTGCATCCGGTCTCGATAATATCTCGCCGGTCATGTTAAAATACCTCCCTGCTAGTACATTAAATGCTCTCCTAGCTTTAATGAACAATATATTTACAACTCAACAAATTCCGCCTTCATGGTGTGCATATAAAGTCATACCCATTGCTAAACAAAATTCCAAAACTTCATTTCGCCCAATTACACTTTCTTCTTCCTTGTGTAAGATCTTTGAACACATGTTCAAATCTAGGCTAGACTGGTGGTTAGAATCTAACTATCTTCTATCAGATAACCTTATCGCCTTTAGGAAAGGAAGAAGTACGATGGAATGCCTCTCGTCATTCATAGGAAATATATATCACTTCTTTAACAATAGAAAGTTCTTTGTAGCCACCTTCGTTGACATACGCGGTGCTTTCGATTCCATCAACATTCGCACTCTTATCTCACACCTTATTTCTCTAAATGCTCCTCAACAATTTTGCAACACATTAATCTCTTTGTTCAATAAAAGATATCTTGTTTTCACCTCTCCTTTTGGGTCTTATAATACCCGTACCACTTTTACAGGACTGCGGCAGGGTAGTTGTATTAGTCCAATACTTTTCAATGTTTATATGAGTATAATCGATAAACATCTTGCAATGAATGGTCATAATTGCCTCATTTATGCTGATGATATGGTAATATTTACGTCTAATAAGTCCCTAGACCTTGCCATTGCTCACCAAAATCGAGCCCTCAAAGATCTTAAATTCATATTGGATAAAGTCTCATTTGTAGCCGCCCCTGAGAAATGCAAATCCGTTATTTTCTCCAAACGAAGATACGTTGATGCCCCAAACATTCACTTCGACAATATTATCATTTCCTATGTCCCCATTATCACTTACCTAGGTATCACCTTAGATGTCAAACTTCGTTGGGTTCCACATATAACATCGCTCACAGTCACCGTTTCCCGATGGTCCAATTTTCTCAGGACAGTGACCAATACCTGGTGGGGTTCCCACCTCTCTAGCTTACTAATGGTTTACCGTACACTCATACGCTCTAAACTCGACTACGGCTGTTTTTTCTTCGGCTCAGCATCGTTCTCTAATTGGAATAATATAAACAAACTACAAATTTCTTGCCTCAGAAGCATTATGGGATACCTAAGATCTACTCCCTGCCCGGTTATCGAAGTAGAATTAAATTGTGTTCCCTTCAATATCAGATGCCGATGGTTAGCCAACAAATTTATGCTAAAGCAACTTTCTCACTCAAATCATACTATTTTTGACATGTATTATTCGTTATTCCTCTCTTGGCGATACGTTCCCAAATTAATTCCCATCCTTGCAATTTCAGCGAACTCTCTCTCTAACTTTCACCAATTTATTATGAAGTCAACTAAACTACCGCTTTATGAACATTCATACGATTTCTTGTTATACTCACCCTCCGCCCTGACAGAAAATAATTTCACTTCCCTATCTTCTAATGATCTACAATTTATGTCTCATTCTATGATCAATAAAATATTTTTAGAATTCCTCAACGGGAATTTTCGTAACTACATTATGGTTTATACTGACGGTTCAGTCTCTCCACTCTCTGCAGGTTTTGCATTTTATATCCCTGAGCTGCACATGTCTTTCACAAACAATTTACACGCTTCGTCTTCCTTTTCCGCGGAGTGTTACACCATCATTGAAGCACTAACATTCATCTCTAACCTTACTCCTAACAATTACCTAATAGCCTCCGACTCCATGTCTTGCTTACTTGCTCTCAAATCCAGCCCTTCAACTCCCATCTTTCACCCCTTGTGCTTCGCATTAAACAAATTACCCTCATGCTTCACCAGTCTAATTACTCCATCCCATTTTTGTGGATCCCGGGCCACATAGGGATCACTGGTAATGAGATCGCCGATAATCTTGCCAAATCTACATCTAACTTAATTTGTCCCTCTCTTATCCAACTCCCTCATACCAACTTCACTCCTTTTATACATCACCACATAAAACACCTTTGGGCCTCACAGTGGTCAAATCTCCCAGCAGAATTCGCTGCCAATTATAAATTTATTGTACCTTCAATTCCTCATAAAATCTGGTTCAACAATATTCATCTATCAAGAAAATCCATCGTACAATTTAATCGCCTACGTTCAGGTCACACACTTCTACCTGCCATGCTTACAAATTAGATTTAAATGACGCTCCTTTCTGCATCCTATATTTAACAGAAAGTCTTTGTGATATATCTCATATTCTTTTCCAATGTCCTTCCTTACACTTAAAACGCACTATCTTATTCAACTCCCTAAAAACTTTTAATATCATCCCTAACCTTTTCTCTATTCTTAACTCTACCTCAGATATAGTCATTACTCAAATCTTAGTTTTTATTCTGGAGGCTGGTTTTAGCATTTAATTTTTGTTCTTTATCTTCTCTTCATAACTTTATTGTATTATGTAATAGGTTTCGTACTTTGTTAATTTTATATTTGTTATTTATCTTTATTGTTAATATTTAGTTGTTTTATTTACTTTGTTATTATCTATAATTGTTGAGCTATAATTGTATACAAAAAGCTATAATAAAAAAAAAAAAACATTTTTAAAATATTTTAACTTGCTTTGAGTTATTTATAGCCACGAGAAATTGTCAAACTTTTTTAATTATTTTTCAATAATAGTCAATAATAATTTTTCGCCTGTAAAAAATTAAAAATGTAATACAAGGTTCCTCGTAGTCGTAAGTTGTTGTTAGTGTAATTAAAGTATACAAATTAACTATTGAGCGTAGATCCACAATATTTTTTATCAGTGTCTGAAGATAGATTTTTGTCAAAATTCGTCAAAATCACAAAAATATGCAAACTAACTTGAGGTAAAAATTCATAAAAAGTTTCTACACACTTCCGTACTAAAGATCTATCGCACGCAAAAATTATAATAAATGTACAGTTTATGTCTGACGGGTTCTCTGATATTTTAAAGCAGATTTGCTCATCCGAAAAATATAGAAAAGCAACCGACCAAGCTCGAGATTAATTCTATTTTAGTTTCCTAGTCTATAACAAATAAACATTAAACATAAAACATTATGTCACTTATTTTGAATAATTTGTTGTATTATGTTTTACTGCGTTTTAGTTTTTACTATTACAAATTAATAGTCAATGATATTACTTATTTAATTATTTATACTGTTGTAATTTTAGTATTTTACACCAAAAATATTAAGAAAACTATTAAGTAGAAGCTGATGTGTTTTGAGTTTTCTCAATTAAAATTTACAGGCATCTCGTTCCGTGGGAATAAAATGATAACCACAGTGATGGGCGTATCGTGTGAAAATAATCGAGTTACTCGATTATTAAAATAATAATCGATTATGTAACCGATTGATTTTTCACTCGAACTATAGTAACTCGAATTAGTGATGGGAATAATCGAATGAAATAATCGAATCATTCGATTATTTGAATAATCGAATCATTTCGATTATTTTAAAAATCATTCGAATAATAAAATAATCGAATAAAATTATTCGAATGATTAAATTTAGTAGTAAAAATAATCGAATATTTTCTTATCTCAATTTTACTTTTCCTACCCGTATACTATACCCGT
>JACXSJ010003819.1:0-18905 GCA_014851325.1 Pentalonia nigronervosa | reverse complement strand
TTTCAAAAACAACAAAAAAATCTATGATAAATTATAATACAAAATACTCTTAGGAACATGCTTTCTAGCCACCAAGTATTTAATCAATGGCATGAATACCTGGTAACACTATATTTAATATTATAATATGATCAGAAAATGCATAAATTACTTGAATCCCGAAAAAGTACATAGTTATTTTAAGTTTTTAACTTACCCTATTGTTCGTTGTTATTTTTATTTTTATTTGATGCAATTGAGGATGGTTTTTTTTGCATTTTGAAAAATGTAAAGCCATTCTAGTAACGTTTTCTTTATAAATGCTTTCGCAATATAAGCATTGAAAACGTTTGCCTTCAATCGGTATAAAATATCGTTTTTTTATTTCTTGAGGCTTCATCTTGGTATCTATATTTAAAAATTTTTAAGGTGTTTTTGGCAACTGGAATGTGGAAATTGGTAAAAATATTTTTGTTGATACACTATAGACTATAGAGACTAGAAACTCGAAAATGTGTCTTAAAATAGAAATATCAAATAATCATAACAACACAGGTCGACAGCTGATAACATGATAACGATTGACGATCGACCGTATACCAAACAAATAGAAAATATGATTAGTACTTTATTCATTATTGTATTGTTATCATTTGATATAAAATATATCTCTTTAAAATTCAGACTAGGCGTTTTTGATTTCATTTGATTAGAGGGGTCACACAACATTTTTTTTTTGGTAAAAAATAATTTACCGGTAAAAAAAAATTGATAAAATTTACGGTAAATTTTTTTACCGGTAAAAATTTACCTGGTAAATTTACACCACTCACATCTCTATATACAACCATTTTATTATGGTTACTACAGACAATGAAACTTGTTACTATAACCTTATAATATTGTTGGAGATACTATGTATTGCTTTATAGTTACAAAACAAATTTAAGCCGGGACAACCGTGTGCCTGGTTGACAAAACCATGTTAATTGGTAGAAATTTCAACCAAATTGTTCGGTCACTTCAACTGAATTAACGACAACCAAATAGGTTTGGTACTCTGAACTATGTTAAATGGTAGTCCCTATACCTACCCTCGAATTTGGTTAGGATAACCATTCAAAATGGTATCTACAACCCTACAGTTTTTTTCGTGCAGAGCGTCTTCACCGGTTTTTTAAATCGTGAATCACGGAACATATATTATGTACGCATAATACATTTTGAAAACAAAATCAAAATAAATAGTCGTAATTTGAATGCAATATTTTTTATAAGTAAGATATTTTTAGGTTTCTAAACATAAGTTTAGAATACCCGTTGTGTCTGTCTATCGGTTCGTCAATTTCCACTTACCATAGTTGTGATTGTTGATATTAAAATATTTATTTATTGTCCGTAGTTAATGTACATAAATCATACATGGAACTATAGTTTATTGCTATTTTATTGAAATACGTTTAGAAACCGGGTCTTTGGCACATTTACAAAGCGAGCTTTTCTGAGTTGTTAAAATTATATTTTTGTGCATCGAAAATGTATGATTTGTATAATGAATGTATTCCTAAAAAATTGTCGAATGTAACTCTCGCTGTCATAATACTGAAATATTTTACAAATTTATATTTTATTTTAGTAATAAATACATTTTATAATACTAGTTAATATAACGGATTAATAAAATAAATTGTAATAAATTGCGTAGTATAAACATTTTTAATTTTTATAAGTGGGTACTTTTTTAAAAATTATGTTCAATTACTCCAATTGTACGTGAAAAAAAAAACTGTATGGATGTGGTTAAAATGTGACTTTTACAATGCATTTATACATTTCGGACTTTGCAACGCAACAGAATATATGTAGGTAGGTACATAATATTATAATTTATATTATACGCACATACCCCGGCCAAGTTACCGTATTATACTTATATACGCGTGCGAATGTGCGATCAATACCCATGGTTCGCGGTAAGACGAACCGTCGTCGTGTGATGTACAGTGTACACGCCAGAAGAAAGCCCGTCGAGCTTGTAATCGCGTGGAAGCATAAGTAGTATTAAGACGTGTATATTAGTGTTATGACATGGTTGTGTAAACTGTCATTTCAATCATTCTGTACATACAGTGGTGTGCATATTTAAGACAACATATTATTATTTGTATATTACGTTATATTATTATACTGTATTATACGTGTATATTGGTCATGCAAGACCTCATAAAAAAAACGCGCGTAGGTTGCAAAACGAAAACTCTGTGCACCTAAAAAGTGCAGTGGATTTTATAGAATTTCATCGCTTATCATAAAAAATAAAAAACTAAAAATCAATAAAAAGTAACTTTATTTTAATAAGGTTTAAGGTAAAAATATAAAATTTTTCGTTTGCTCAAAAACCTTGAAAATTGTTTATAAGTTGTTTTATAATTAAGTTAAAAAATATTTGATATACATAGGCACACTTTTTTTTATAAGCATTTAAAAATTTCAAATTTTGATAAAATGTCGAAAATATACAAATTATTCTGTTCTTAAAAATGTATAAAATGTTCAATTTGTAGTTATAGTTGAGGATTAAAAATTTAAAACAAGGTTTTTCGTAAATAGTTAATATTGTAACCAATAAATCTAAAAATATATTTACATGGTTTGGATTTTTATTGACATTTTAAGTTCAAAATTGGACGATATTAGATATTTCAATCAAGAATAATATTGTTAGTTTTTTCGTGGGTGCTTGAAATTTTGTGAATGAAACTATATTATTATATTTTATACACTTAATGACATTTTCAAATGCAATGTTTTCGGCAAAAATTAATTCAACATACTGTGTTATTAATAGTAAAATGAATTGCTTGATTAGCAATAATTTTATAAAATATACTTTACTATACTATTATATACTTTACTTTACTATTAATGTAAGACAGACTGTCTTTGCTCAGATTTTTTTTTTTGTATACAATGATTTTATATCATTGAATTCAAATTTAACACATCCATGCAGTGGCCACACTTGACATATATACTGCAATATAGCAGAGCGGTGCTCATTTGCCGAATTTTTTATATTTATTTTTAAATTAGCGAATTCAATAAGTACTTCAGTCATAATATTTTTACCAGTTGTTTTAGTAGAAATTGTCATTAATTTTATTAATTATTTTCTTGTAATATCAACACTACTGATTCTGATAAAAACATCTAATCACACCTGTGAAGTTACATTTGTATTTTCGAGAAGATAGATTAAAAAAAAAAAAATGTTGAAGTCAGATCTATATTTGAAGCTAATTTGTATGACACCACTCATACAAAGAATACGATAATAGAATTTAAAATAGTATTTCTACTAATAGGAAAGTCGTTAATGCATCGTCGTTAATACGTCATTACTTTATTACATTTTTATCGGTAAAATCTTGAAATAAAATATTAGAAGCCTTTAAAAAAATGTGAAATATATTAACTGTCAGAAAGTAGTTAACCACTCTGCGCAATACAATGCGATACAGAAAAACTAGTGACTGATAAATTCTTATTCAATTTAAACTCTACTTTAAAATAATTTCTACATTTTTTACTTTTTGAGAAACCCAATTCTAATTTTTTTTAATTTCATAAAGAAAGTATATTGTAATGGATCGTCTCGAAATTTCTTTTAATATTGAAACTCCAGTTTTCAACTTTTTCATTACACAAGCAGCATAACACCTTAATTATTGTTTTGAATTTCTGCAAAATCCACTGTCCATTGCTTGTGGAATAATTTCAGATTTCCATTTGTCCTCAAAGTTAATTTTAATATTTTGGATATATTTGTTTTATGAATGTATAATAATATTTTATTAATTATTATTACTTTTTTTACGTTATGTAATCTAATATAAATAATAATAATAAATTTAATAATAATCTTAATCAGTTCTAATTTTGTAATAAAATAATTTTGGTAAACAAAATAATACTCATCAATATTAAAAAGTGCCTGGTGATCGCATTGAACACGAATGATGTATTGTGAAAAATGATAAAAAAAATATGATTAAATAAGCTCGAAACGGTAAAGAATAACTATTTAGTTAAAGTAGGTAAATTTGAGTGGTGTAGATCAAGAATCAGAGAATTCGAAAATGTTTGAAAACCTTTACAGAATTTATATTCCAGATTTTGAGTATTTATTTAATTTGATGGTCCGAACACAAGCAAACAATAGACACTTGACTGAGAAAAAGTGTGTGTATTATAAGAATAGATTTGCAGTAACATTATACATATACGATTCTTTATATGTGGCAATAGCAATCAAAATTCAAAGCCTTAATTATCTATTTACAATTATTTACAATTTACAACTTATTTCAATAATTATTGTTATCAACGTACGTGAGACTTTGAAAAATAGATATGTAGATCAAATTAATGTAAATTCAAATTTTAGCTTATGTTTATAAATATTTTAAAATATTTATCACATGAATTTAGGTACTTATATTAATAGACTTAAATACACTTAAATGACATGTTGAATTAGTACACATTTATATTGAAACTAACTAATCCATTTAATTGTACTAATTTTAAAATCAGCAAAATAAACCAGTGTAACTTCTGAATTTGCCCGTAACACCTTCTATCAGTCGATTGCTTTTATACCTATTCTACAGTATAGTGTATAACATGGCTTTTAGTTTTCAGGCTAACAGGTATAATACACACTTATTAATGTGATATTACTGTCATGAACCCTTTCGTTTGCGTGTTACCGCATTTTCAAATTATTAATGAAAGAAGCTGTACTGCGTTTTATTTATTTTTAAGGGAATTTGAGCCCGTTTGTATTATATTATATATATATACACATATTATATGCCTATATATACTGTACCATCTATCCTAGTTATCGGATAGAACTTCTGAAAACATATTCTATTTGATAAAGTGAGAGACGTTCACTTGTCGTTTGTAAAATATGAACGTGAAAGCGTTTCCAAACACTGGCTTATATAGCACATTCATTTTTTTAGATATTGACCTATCTTTTTGGTCGACAGTGGACAGTTGTAGATAATAGGTAATAGTTATCTTGATATTTTTCTATCTAAATTGTGTTTAAAATAGAAAAACACGAATATAAAAATATTATAAACGATACATTTTGTAAATATTTTGAATATTATAATTAATTGTATTTAAACTATTACAATGTGTAAAAAAAACATCTACATTGTGTAAACACTTACATATTTTGGAAAAAGTTTAATGTGTATTATATTCAATAAATGTACTTAAATAATAAAGATCAAAAGGTATTCCTTTTTAGTCTGGAGTACTAAGCACCCTCCAGCACTTCTAGATACAACTATGATAATAAGTTAGAAATATAAAAAAAAAAATTTACCTCAAACAACATGGCCATCCAATTGAAAAAGACAAATTACTATTAAATGTTACGAAAATTCAACAAAGGTAATCTCGTTCAAAACATAACAAAAGGAGTACATAAAGTTCAACGAAGCAGATAAATTCAGCAATATTAATGTAATTTCACGTTTCATATTTGAAAATTACATGACTATTATTATGAAGCTCAATATATTAATCATAGTTAGGCAGGTAGTATTATATAAATATGCATGACTAATTGATTATTTACGGCGATAATATTTTCTATTTTTGATCAACTAAAACCTTCCTTTGTCCACTGTGCAAAGGTGTAGGAAAAATTATGTAAATTATAATTAAAAGTAGCACATAATTTTAATGCTACTTACAATTTGTGTTTATGCTTAAACTTCGAAACGAAAACTAAAATAGGTACAGTGTCTTTGTTTGTCATTTTCACCAATCATCTGCTTTCTATATTAGACAAATAATTGACAGTACCACTAGTGTTTATCCTAGTCATCTAATAGATAATACAAATTTGAACAAAAACAATATTAAATAGGTACATTATTCTTTTTGTTTGAAAATTAAAAAAGAAACGGAAATCTACACCATGAACTAACCCATGAATCATGATTATACTACTGCAACGTTGCTATACCATTTATTGAGTAATTTTTTACTCTAGGTATTCTATGAAATAAAAAAAATGTATTCATTAGACACTAAATAGACATAATGAAGAAATTAGCACTTAGTACTCAGTAGACATAGTATTTACTATTTAATATTTGTCATAAAAAAACCTATGAACATTAGTGCATTAATGTCAAAGATACGAAATTTTCCCTAAAAAATTAGAGGGGAGGGGGGGATGACAAAATTGATATCAATAATTATTTATTATGCACACACTTCCACATTTATATAGAAATATAATAAGTATGTTACGGACTATAGGAATATCGGGTAACCAATCAACGTGAACAGGGAATACAATCTTTTATATTTTTATTATTTAATAATTCTTATAATTATTGTTTTATAAAATTAATTATTTAAATAAAACAATATATTAAATATACAAAACATTAAACATATTATACGATTTTGTAGATAAAATTATGTGAAAATGTGCATATTTTATGTAATGATTACCTTTAGTGTCAATAATAGTACCTACAATTCATACTTCTACTTTTAATACTGTCAATACGTTTATAATAGTTTTTCCATAATGTTTTTCTAGCTTCAACTGTTTTAAATAATACTTAATTATTTTTTAATATTTCAATTTACTAAAAAGTGTTGTTAGTTTTTAGATTCAGAGGGATAAAAAAATTGATTTTACAATGATGTGTATAATCTTTTTTTATTTGTCATCACCTTTTGAAGCAGTAAAAGTGGTTCGGTTTTAAACTTTAAGAATCTTTTTTTGTAGAAAGTGAATCTAGTTGATACTTTAGAGAGTCAAAAGTACTAAATTTCTATAAGTTTTTAAAAGCGTCGACAAAAAAACCTGTTTATGACAAAGTTAATTTTGATTTTTGGTGTAACTCAATAACGAATAACCGTAAGTACTTAAAACTTTCACCAAATGTTTATACAAATATTTTCTACACATGAAAATATTTTGACTCACTTTGAGCTATTTGTAGGATTTTTTGAACTTTTTAGGTTTTTTTCAATTAATATTGATGAATAATTTTTTGCTAGTTCAAAAAAACCATTAAAATTAAATAAAAAGGTTCCTTATAACTTATGTTTTTTTATTTATCAATTACAATATAACAAAAAATTATAATCACAATGTTTTTTAAATTTTTTATAAGCATTTAAAATGACAAAATTCGTTAAAATCCTAAAAATATTGTAAATTATTATGTAGTTAGAAATTCATAAATATCGTTTTATATCTAAGATTAGAAAATATAATACAAGATTCCTTATATTTTTTTCTGCTTTTAACAAAAAAAAAAAGTCACATTTTTTATGAGTGTTAGAAGTTGAAATTTTTACTACATTTTATATTTACCCATAAATTAATTATTTTTTCTCAATTAGTTTTAAATATTTTATTGTAATTCAAAAAAGAATAACAGTAGATAATATTAATACCATAGTAGGCTTGTATTAGCATTTTCTATGCATGGTAACATTTTCAAAATGTTTTGACTTTTTGATTTAGGTATAGACATTTGGCATTTAGCAATTGACATTTGACATTTTTAGTTTTTTTATTTTTTTTCTATAAATTTCGATAAAAATTGTTTATGGTTTTTATAAGCAATTAAAGTTCAAATTTTGACAAAATTCGTCAAAATCACTGAAATTTGAAAATTATTTTGTATTTTTATAGTGTTCAATTCGTATAGCTAAGACTTGAAAGTTTATAACAATATTTATTTTAAATGCTTCATACTGAAATTAAAATGTATGAACTTATATTTTTTTTTATAAATATTTGATGTTCAAATTTAGACGAAAAATTTTAATTGCGGTTTCTATATTTTTTAAGCGTAAATAAAATTTTTTTTAAATTTTCCGGCAACAAGATTTTTTAGGAATTTACTGTTTTTTTGTCTTCATTTATTTTCCTAGGCTCTTGAAAAAAAATGGGTTTTTTGGCTCCCGCCAAGTGTTAAATACTACCTATCGTCGCGATTTGCGATGTTTTTTTTTGTCTAAAATCAGTTTTTACATACCTGCAACTTGCATGTACTTTGTAGTACTGTAAACAAAGACCCAAATATAAAATCGTGTACAAGTACCTTTGTAAATATATTATATAGTACATAATACATAGGCATAACATTTACCGCCATTCGGGCGGCATGCGAAATTTAAACTCGCGGAAACAGGCGGCCGTGCCCGAAACGCGTTTTATTGATCAAGTCTCGAAACGACAGCCACGGCAGCGTTGTGTGTGCGCTGTTTATATATATATATATATATATTTATTTATTTATATATATATACACCTATACACTCATAGTATATAGGTATAATACATTTACTACGTTACAACGTTTTAGTTGCATAGCCGTCGTGTACATATATATGTATAATATGTACATTGTACAGGGTGTATAACAAATCAGACATATTCAAACGTATAATAATTTCAATGTAAAACTGTCGGGTCTTCCCGGTACACTATACACTATATGTTGTAGAGGGTGGCGTCTGTCTGTTCCCGTCGGATTTCCTAATCGATGTTTTCGAAAAACGATCGCGGCAGTTGTGTTTTGAAATGAAAAAATTGATATTGAAACTTGAGTAATTATTTGAAATGATTTTTTTTTTTGAAATAATAATTATGTAGATATTTTTAATGACGAATCAATATTCTACAAGGCTGTATTTACATACCAAAATACAATTTGAGCGCTGCAGTTTAGATACATATTAAGATAGATTTATGGGGATTTCGTCTGTATTTCTTAAATACCTAGTATTAGAAAATAAATTTACTATACAATTGATGTTTAACTATTATAATTGTAATTAATATAGTCAATAGCTCTTTAATATTAATATGGATATGTATTAAATGTATTAAAACATTATATTAATAATTTATAATTTTTATGACATTGTTGTCTAACTAATCTAAACTCTAAAAGAAATATCTGTGCTGTTTAGATAAATACATTAATATGTGCATAGGTATCTCATTTGTTTTTCACGGGTCAAAATTCTTGTGATATTTTCCGCTGGTTCAACCTACGATGAAAATATTTATCAATAATATTTGCATACGTAATTAGGAAATAGATGCTTATTATTATTGTTTAAATTAAACTCGCAGCTAGCTCCATGATATTTATATCATCCATTTTTGAATTTTGACTAATGTTGGCCGATTACTTGACCAATATTTTTTATATTCTATTAATAACTATTGATATATTATGTTATATATATATTTAAATTTTAAGTTATTTAATATCAGTTTACTGTAGCTAATAAAAAACAGTACCTATTGTAAATAACACAGCATTAATTATATAATAAAAGCTACAGGTATAACTCACTAAGAGTCAGTACCTATTTCGGTGACAATGTCGTTTGAATTAAATTAGTCGTACTTGTTGATGTTACACCTCTATTAACTAGTCAAAATTCAAAAGACTGAGAAGGTGGTAATAGGGATGACGTAAATGATGAGGTTAGGTGATAAGGATGGTGGCGATGTTGGTGCTATTGATTTGGTAGGTCGATGCTTTGGTGGTCTTGGAAAAGTTTTTGAAAGTCAAGGTTTATTGTCTAGCTATTTGTCATGATCCATGTAAATCGATACTTACCTACCTAAACAGACTAAATACAATCCTACAGTACCTGTACCCTATCTGGTACTTTTTTGAAAGTCGATATGTGCCAAAATCCTGGTTTGAGTGTTTAGCTATCAGTCATCACCGATGTAAATCGATAACTGACTGGGTAATCCGAATACGGAGGATGTTCCGTCGTTTGTCTGTTGCTTTTTGGTGTGTGAAAAAGGTTAAAGTTGAAAGCCATGTATTTGAGCAATCCGTTATTTCAAGTGAATTACGTATAACTAAGCCACTTAGATAGATAACTCGATGCCGGTAATGGCAACCTGTCTATGGTGTCTTAAGGCGGAGAAAGTGAAACTCAGCTGGGGTGTAACTGTGTAAGTCGAAAAAGCGTAAAGTCGGAGGTCATCTGCAGAGAAAGTCAATATCTTGCTAAAGTAAAAAAATTAATTTCTTTCTTTCTTCGACGGTCAAAAAATACAACAGCAACGTATACAGGACAGAGCTACCTCCTGCGACACGTACATAGTTATCTTTAATAGGTACATTAACAGAGAAATTAAAGCTGATACCACATCCGTTCGACTTTCTGACCACGTAGAATAAACGCTATAATATACACATTTTCTACACGAACGCGTTATAAAAGTATGAAACGAAGCGATAATGAAAAGATTGGTCGGTCGGTGGCCACATATTTCTAACCACATGCGCAATACAAATACTATATACACGGCTTTTAAACGACGGGCACAACATGAAAGGACACGAACCGCGTTATAAACAAAAAATCTATAACGAAAAATCACAATAATAATAATAATAATAATAATAATAATGCAATTGTCAAAATGTTAATAGTGATACTGTATTGACGCGATAATATAACACTGATATTTTTTTTATATCCGGCAGAGTATTTTTGAAATAATACTTATGTAGATATTTTTAATGTTGAATCAATATTCCACCAGGAGATATTTACATACTTAAAATTTGATCAGCAAGTTTAAATACATAACATAGATTTAAGGGAATTGATATCGTCTGAATTTCCTAGTTATCGGATAAAACTTCTGAAAACATATTTGAATTCATCATAGAGTTAACGATTTTTCCACATTTTTGAAATTGAACTTTTTAACCTTACAAATTAGATTTTTGAATTTTGAATAATAAAAATTTAAAAATAATAATAATAATAATGTTTAAAGTCGTTTTTATGTAAATTACATGACGAATTGACATATGTTTTCAGAAATTGTATTGGATAAATATTAAATAGGTTAGTTAATATAACTGGAAAAAGTTCGATAATTTTGACTAAAAAAAATAATAATAATAACTAATATTCGTGTAGTGTGTTATTGACATAATGGCATAAGCGCGGGAAGCTCTCCGCTTATTAAAATAAATAGCACAAGTCACTCATATTAATGATCACTTACTAGGCGCACATTTACACGATCCTCACGCACATTGAAAACAGCCAATATTGAACTCTTTAAATATAATCGGTATCGAATAGTAAGGTAGTACGTCGTATGTGGCTTTGAACCGTATATTTGATTTTGCGCCCGATACAAATATACAATTAAATTCTGACTTTTTATAAGAATTTTTCATTATAATTTTATCTTATTTTCTACGCAACGACTGGAGGTTTGCTGATTAGACTTACAGCTTGTTTATGCCAATGATTTCGAAAAAATATTTTCATGATTTTCAAGGTAATAGGTACTAATAATTCATAATTTTTCTAAGGTAATTTAAGAACAGAAACATATGAAGTGATGTTATAAGAATTATGTAAGTGATGCAACTGCTGGTTGGTGATTGCATATTTCTTATACTCTCAAAAATTAAATAAAGTATTTAGTTTATAATAAAACTGGAATAGAAATTAGTGACTATAGTTATTACACTCTGATCCTTGAATATTAATATAGGTATATAAAAAATATTACCTAATATTCAATACTAAAATCTTAAAATGAATATTTTATAACTAACTTCATTTTTGTTTATAAAGAATCAATATTAAATTTATATATTGAATTGCATATTATATTATGTACCTATATCAATGCCACAGTTTGCATTGGAAAACATCTTGTCGATCTTAAAAAACTTGCGAGATACACCCTGTATATTGTACCTATAGACACGTCTTTTCGGTGGTAGTGCGGGTCGAAGCAGTCGTGTCATGGACAACTATAGGTACTGAACTATTACCATAGTTTCACTAATACTTTCGTTACCTGTTATACTTACTACTATAATAGTAATATAATAGTACATTATTATTATTACTCACGAAAAAAAAGCTGATATAGCTATATTTATAGTGATATTACCTTTAATTTTTAGGAGCCTATGTGATAGCTAAATATTTTGTTAAAATCAATAAATAATTATAGTTATATTTTTATAACAGACCTTTAAATAATAGCAAAATCAGACAAATATTTTATTATTTTTTTTTTTAGCAAAACCAACTTATATTATTTAATTTTTATTGCTTAATTCCACTTTAGGTGGATTAGTAATTTTACTATGTTAAATAATTTTTTTATTTATATTTATGGTAATTACAACCATAATTTATAGTAAAACAAACTAGAATTTTAGCTTTTTCTACCAAATGGTTATGACTTATGATAAGCACTGCTATTTTTTGTTTTCTGCCAAGTATAATTTTATGTAAATTACATAAAATCATTAATTATTAATAATTTATTTGGAATATTTATAATATTAATAATTAATAATAATGCTACATATACAATGAGTGTAAAAAGTATTTTTACACTCCGTATTTTTTAATAAATATACAGTTTTCTTTATAATATTTTATTTTTATCAATAAACCAACATTCATATAGTAATTGATATATTACTAAATTTATTAAAAAAAATACCACGACGACAGTAATAATCGTAATAATAATAATAATAATAATAAATATAATTGCAATAAATATTCGTACACTTCAATTTTAGTGTTGGAAAAGCCTATTTAATCACAATAATATTATTAGAAAATGATAAGATAAACGAATACTCATTATTAATGATTACCCCGAATCCCAATTCAGTTTGCTTCGAAATATTGTTGGAATATCATCTATTACAAGATGGGTCGAAAAAAATGTGAAACAAATAAAATTGAACGTGAACTGATTTTGAGGTTGCATAATCAGTGCCAATCATTACGTTAAATATTAAAAATTGCCAATAGAGCTGATAGCACTGTAAAAGATGTGATAGATCGATTCAGTGAGCGTAAAAGTCACAAAAATAAGCGACGGCCTGGTCGGCCACAAAAACTTTTGGACCATGACAAACGTTTAGTAATACGAACAGTTAAGATGGATTCAAAAATTAGCGCTCCTAAAATAGCACAAAATCTTGCAAATTTTTCTGGAGTATGTGTTAGTGAAAGTACAATTAGAAATTGTTTGAAAAACATTGGTTACCATGGTCGAATAGTTCGTCGAAAATATTTTGTAAATAAAAAAAAATAGACAAAAGAGACTTGCTTTTGCAAGAGGCAACTTACATTGATCTATTAATTTTTGGAACAAAATAATATTTACAGACAAAAGTAAATTTAATATTTTTGACACTGATGGAAAATGTTTTGTGTGGAGAAAATCAAATGCAGAGATGAAACCAAAGAATTTACAACCTACAGTTAAATACGGAGGAGGTTCCGTAATGGTTTGGGGCTGTTTGAGTGCTCAGGGTGTTGGAAACTTGATTTTATTGACGGAATTATGAACCAAGACATATACTTAAATATTTTAAAGTCACATCTTACAACAAGTGCTGAAAAAATGGGTGTCAAGGACGATTTTGTGTTTACACAGGATAATGATCCCAAGCACACTGCAAAAAAAGTCAAGGCTTGATTGTCTAAAAATGTAACAGAATACCTTGTTCCACCACTACAATATCCAGACATTAATCCTATTGAGAATTTGTGGGACCATTTGGACAAAAAAATCCGAACGCATAATATTTCAAACAAAGAAACTCTAAAAAACGGTCTAAAAGAGAAATGGAATAAAATAATTGCAGAAACAACATCTCATCTGTTTGATTAAATGCCAAGTAGACTGGAAGCTATATTAAGGTCCAAAGGCTACTCTATAAAATATTAAACAGGATTATGTAACGATTTAAAAATATTTATTTAGTTAAAATTATTGGTTGTACGAATATTTATTACAACTATATTTATTATTACTGCCGTCATGGTTTTTTTTTTGTAATAAATGTAGTAATATATTAATTACTGTGTGAATGTTAGCTTATTGATAAAAATAAAATATTATAAAGAAAAGTGCATATTTATTCAAAAATACGGAGTGTACGAATACTTTTTACACTCGCTGTATATACGTGAGTACTTATAGCATATTTTAGTAGCCTCGAATATGCTTTTGTTGGTAACTGTTTTATCCTGTATATAGTGTATATTATAAATATATTTTAAGATAAAAAAATAATCAAAAACAAAATTATATTAGCACTGTTATGATTGTATTAAAAAAAAAAAAAATAGATAGGTATATAAGTAATACATATTACATACAATATTGTTGCACTTTAAAAAATATTTCACAACTATACTATATAGTTAATATTAGGGCTTGAAAACGTTATAATAACGTTATTATTATAATTTATAATGCTATATAGGTATGACAAAAAACGATTGCAGTTTGTAAACGTAATTAAAACGGAAAATGGTAAACAAAAATAATTGAATATCACAGAACAAAACATAACGATATAATACATCAATAAACGAAAAATAACGCAAAACGAAATAATTTAAAATCCATTTACTTAAAAGTGATAATATTGGTTTCGTAGAAATATTTATTCCGAGCAATTAATTGTTATCTTAGAAATCAATCCAAGAATTTGTTGTATACCGTATCCGGACCATTCCCCGCATTGGATATTATTTTTAACGATAAGCGCCAAAGTTCTATGAACATTTAGATTTTAAATAACGATAAACGCAAAACTTATGTAACGTTTTACTTCTAAATAATGAATTGAATAACGTTTTTAAATAAATGTGATAAATAACGTTAAATTTTTATTTCAAATACCAATCCTGGTTAATTTAGTAATTTAATTAATTTGGTATTAATAGTTTGCATTAGCTAGTTAAATATCTCATAAGCTATAAAAAAAAAACTAATTTTAAAACAATTGGAAAGTTATAGTTCTGTCAGTTAAGTTTTATTTACCTACATAAATTTACATTTATTTAACTATGCACTTATTTCTTTAAATTACGCGGGTCTGTGGGATGATCTAAATTAGTCTACTCTAAAATGAAGGTTGGGGTAGTTGATACAAAAAATGGTGCATAAGGGGAATATGTGAAGGATTGTTGTTTTGTAAACATTTGTTTAATAATTATAAAATTTAAAACATTAAGAATATATATATATATATTTAATGTTATATATCACGAGTATACTGTTTAGATGATCCAATTGTTTTAAACCAATACATATTCATTTTGTGGCGTGATTTACGTTAACAATTTGTTAGTGTTTACTGTTTGTTATAATAATGTGTTCAAAATAATTTACAAATGTCATACCTATACATGGTTAGTTTGTACCAGTTATGAATATAGATTTAATTAAACCGAACAATGGTAATATGCCATCTCCTCGACATGTATTTATATAAGAATGTTTTGGTTTTAAAGAATATAATAATAAACATATTTTGAAAAGCAAGACATCTCCGATGCAGACATTTTAATTGACGCTGCACGTTTAAGATTTTGCAAGAGTTATTAATGTGGACATTCTTCAAACATCAATTGAACCGTAATTAAAAGTGTATATAATATTATTCAATGTTTCAATAGAAAAATGTTGAAATCATAACCATACATTTTAGTAATATATAATGTTAGTAATATACAATATTTAGCAATAAACAATGTTGTATTTGTATATATTTTTCATATAACCTTCAAACATATCATGCATTATTTCAACACTCGAGTTATCAAAAACGGTAAATGAAACAAGATCGTTCCAAACACATTTTTCTCTAATTCTAATTAAAGGCACATTGTTTATGAGTATAGGTATTTGCCTCATAATTTTATTTTATTAATTTCGAAAACTAACAAAATTTTGTTTAATTTGATTTCCATATTCATATTTATTACTTTTAAAAAACCTATATGGAAACCTAGCTACAAAACTTTCCATAAAACCTAAAATTGAAGTTAGACCTAAATTATCTCCAAACCTATTAACTAAAAAAAAAAATATTTTTATCAACTGTTATTTTTATTTCATATGTATCCAAATAATTAAATTCAAAAATAAGATCTTTGAAAACTATTTTATTCTCTAAATCCTATTTATTGTTAAATTATAATAGTGATGCCAAAGTAATATTTCCCTATAAATTAGACGAATCAGACGATAAACTGGTTAAGTATATACATAATATTAACTAAGGTTAAGAACAGTTCTAAGATTTTGTATTTTTGAATGATCCTAAAATCATAGTAAACAAAAAAAGAAGAAATGCTTTTATTTATTTATTGTTTTTAAGTCATAAAACATGTTTAATTGAATATACAAATGATTTAATAGTTGACATTCTTTGTTGAGCAAAAAACACTAGGGCATTTAAAAAGAAAATTACAATTTTAAAATTACATAAATAAATGTTAAACAGATCGGCAAGTCGGTACTACTCTGCTGTATAGTAGGTGTCGAGTGGGTCACACATGGATGTGTTAAATTTTATTTCAATGATATAAAATGATTGTATACGAAAACGATTTAGCCTACATTATTAGGTATATTTTATGATATCATTGCCATTAAAGGAATTTATTTTATTATTAGTAATACAGAAGGTAGGATAAATTCACTTTTGCCAAAAACATTACATTTGAAAATGTTATTGTGTATATAAAATATTATAATACACTTTAAAAGTTTTAAGTATTTACTCACGAATAATACTTTTAAATTACAACCAAATAACTAACATTCTTCATTTAAATATTCTTCCAAATTTGAACTTACAATATTTATAAAAATCCAAACCATGTAAATATGTTTTTGGAGCTTTTGGTTACAATATTAATTATTTACGAAAAACCTTGTTTTAAATTTTCAATCCTTAGCTATGCAAATTGAATATTTTATAAATTTGGAACTAAAAAATAATTTGAAAATTTTCGAAATTTTATTGGTTTTTGTTAAAATTTGAAATTTAAATGCTTATAAAAAGGCATTGTGAATTTACGATAAACTTTTTTTTTTAATTAGTCTAATAAAAACTTATGAGGAGTCTTGTATTAAATTTTCAAGTTTTTTGTTCGAGGAAAAAAATTTTTATTGACAATAATAAAAAAAAATAATAATCCGAACAATTCTTATGCCTATAAATAGCTCTAAAAGAATCAAAATATATTAAAAATTTTATGGTATATAGAAAATGTTATTATAAACATTCAGTAAAAATATCATGCATGTAGAGTGATTATTTTTTATGTTACAATGAGTAGTTTGATAACTGATCAATAGTTAAATAAATAGTAATGATCTCATCTTTGTGATACGTAGGTGTCATGGTCGCCACTGGCAGTGCAAATTATTACTTCGATTTATCAGTTATCAGTGATATAAATATATTTAGCCATGATAAAAATCACTGTCAGCTGAGATTCTTGTCCATGCTAAATCGTGTTAAAATAGTCGCATATACTATTACGCAATAGCCTACAACGAAAATTCGTTCTAATGCGATCATACTTGCTATTTATTTAGCTATTGTTGTTATAGTAATAATAACAACAACAACATAAGGCTGCACAGTTGATTCCGATGAAAATGTACACATCTTACCAGCAACCGTAGACACATGACATTTTTACCGAATAATGGAATTATCATTTTCTATGCACCATTCGATTTTAAAAATATTTTGACACTTTTTGAGCTAATTGTAAACACAATTTTTATTTTTATTTTAATTTTATACACACAATGGCATTTTTTAAATGTAATGTTTTAGGCAAAAATGTATTAAATTGATTTTATTATCAATAGTAAAATGAATTACTTTGATATCAATAATATCATCATATCATAATATAAAAAATACTTAGTAATGTAGGCTGTTAGACCATCTTTTCTCAGAATTGTTTTCGTATACAATGATTTTATATCACTGAATTGAAATTTAACACATAAATTACAGCGACCCAATCAATATCTAGTGTACAGCAGATCAGTATCCACATGCCAACCATCTTTTAATGTTAAATTTCATATTCTGAAGTAAAATTAATTGGGCCGGGTCGTGCCAAATTTTTATGGACTTCGGAGAATATGAATAGTATTTGCTACATGAAAAAATTTGTTCGTTAAGTTTTTCAAAAAAAATCAGAATAAAACTTTAACTTTAATAAGCTTTTCTTAATATTGAATATATTTTAAGTAATATGTAAATTATGAACTAGCTCATACTAGATGAGCTCTTCACAATCGTAACTTTTTAAGACCAAGCACAATTTTTTTATACATTTATTTAATACCTTTGGACCATATGGTTGAAAATTTAAATACATTTTACAAGTTTATTTATTTATTTTGTTTATGTGAATACTTTTGAAACATCAAAATTTCTCATTCGTATGATGACATTAATCAACATTGTTATTTTTAACAAAATATGAATTAATATGTAATTGGTAAGTAGCTATAAAAGTATAAACAGACATACAGAGCAAAATTTGTTTCAAGCCAAAAGGGGATGATACGCGAAAATTATAATTTATTATATGATTAATATAACATATAACCAGGGCTCGTAAGTTCATGCCAGATGCATGTTTTTTCTGCTACACAGGAAAACATGCTAACTGAGATACAAATCCGTTTCATAACAGTAGTAATAATAATATAAAATTTAATAGTGCATGTTTTTGCATGTTTTGGGTGTAAATGCATATTTAGCATATAATCGATATTATTAGTGCATATTATTTAATAAAAACAATTTTTAGAAAAATATTAGAAAAGTTTCTTGTTTCTTATTTACTTTCCCGTGTACATGATAGTGTTTTGATTTATTTTTATTCTCGTGTGACTACCTTATACCTTGTTCCAAATAAGAAGACTCGCGGCGGCCATGGGCAAAACCATTTATATTTAGATTTTATGCGTTTTACGTAGT
>JACXSJ010003818.1:0-18921 GCA_014851325.1 Pentalonia nigronervosa | reverse complement strand
CAAGTGTATGCAAGTCCAACGATAGTATTTCAGAATCTTCACTTTTTAATACTTCAGATAACTTGACAACAGCATCAAAGGGAGAATCTTTATCACGTGTTACTAAAGGTGCCACACGCATAAAAAATGATTTTAATTGGTCCACTTCATTTGTCATTTTATCAGCTGCTGATCGACGCTCTTCATACGTTTTGAAATTGGGATTGAAGAAAAATGTTTATTTCATTTTTATAACATGTTACCGTCAATTTTTCATTTTGATTTTACTAAATCTTAGCAAGATGTGTTTATTTCAACATACAATTTAGACTCAGTATATAGACACTGCTATAAATCTCATGTTTTAAGTTTTAATTGTATGCTTAAATTAAACAAAGACTAACTATAAGAATAATAATAACTCGTCTATTATAATATTTATTTTTTAATTTTTCATTCATTTATAGCGAGCTCATAAAGCAAGTATCTACCGCACAAAATCATTAAATTTATATTTAATATATATTATGTTTTACTGAAGTTTTGTTATTTTTACATAATTTGTTTGCTAAGACATGATATTTGTATACGTTTTTACTAAAATTAAATTATTTTACATATTTTATAATGATCTTTTTACCAATATGTGGGTAAGGTTTACTAAAATTATGTTATTTTACTATGAGATGACAATATTTATGTGTGATTTATTGAAACTATGAAATTTTTCATGTTTTCTTTTTGCACATTTTTAATGAAATAATGTTTTTTTTTATCAGGCGATGATGAAATTTGTCTGTGTTTTTTTTGAAATTGCTAAATTTATATAAGTTTTATAAATAATATGATATTTTACTAATATATTTATACTTAAATAAATACATAATATACAATAACTAACCAAGTAGTTATTCACTCGTCAGATATATGACGTTACGTCGCTATTATATCTCATTATCTAGTTGAATAATTATTTTTTATAATTCCGGATTTTTACATAAACGTTTTTCATTATTTTGGTTACAATATCAAAACATTAAACGTAAAAAAAATAGTGTTGATATGCCCTTTAAATAGTATATTTGTGAATCATAATACAAAATATTAGGTACATAACTACGGTAAATATTTGGGGGGGGGGGCTAATCGAAAACTTAGGGGGGCTTAGCTCCCCCAAGCCCCCTTCTAGCTCCGCCTATGCCTATAACTTAATCGGGATTAAGAAATTCCTATATCATTTCTGGATGCTAACTGACTGTCAAAAATTACAAATAATTCAATGTTCTTATCATATTACAGTCATATACTCATATTTAATCGCTATTTACTGGAGAAAACCCAAGATACAGTATATTGAATTTACTATATAGTTATATTTACAATAGTACTTTTACAGCATACATGCAGCCGTGCAGGTCAACGAAAACCGGTCGTCTGCTCAAAGTTTTATGCACGCAATTCGGGCCTGTTTTAAAAAATGCTCGCACACAACTTCACTCTGCCACAAAAAAACTATGTACGCAATTCTGTTGTTGACTTAAAGTGCTCATTTTTTTGGCACGCAGTTCGGATGCAAACAAAAATATAGAGGCACAATTTTTATTATAATATTTAAACTTCAAATTTTGACTGAAATTCATCATCGAAAATTTGCAAATTGTTTTATAGTTAAAAATTCATAAAATGTTCAATTTTTATAACTAAAGATTGAAAATTTAATATAAAGGTTTTTGTAAATAGTTTATAGTGTAACCAAAAAATCAAAAAAATATATTAAAAAGATAATTTTTTATAGACATTTTAAGTTCAAATTTAGTTGAAATTAGATATTTAAATGAAGAATGACAATATTAGTTATTTTGGGGGATAAAGGTAAATCGCTTTTTCGCAGTGTACCCCGGGTAACGTCCTAAATGGCTTAAGATTTATCAAAACCGACCGCTTTACTGTCTCCTTAACCTCATAGCACTATGAGTAATAATGTCAACATTAACATTAACAACACACAAAACAGCTCTTTTCAAGACTCTCTGACTGGAGATATTGGCCCTCAGCACTCGCTGGTGATTCAATAGTCACCACACCAGTTGAGGATATGATGACAATGACGAAAACAGGAAGGTTCTAAGCGAATGGAATGAAACTAAAAACATGCAGCTGATATTCAGCGGAAAAGATAGATACACTTTTCACTCAAAAAGATGGAATCGAAGTTATAACCCTGACCTCTGTATTGTCTCTAAAGACCATAATGGTGTGTCACTTCAAGCCTACCGTTTTGTCCTAAATAATTTCCCAAAAAGTCAACATAAACCATTACGCATACAAATCAGTATCCAGATTTCATTAGTGAAAACAATACTTAAACCGAGATGGAACTTTAGAAAAACTAATTGTACAGCCTTTTCAAAATCCCTAGATGATAATATCAGATTAATTGATTCAATAGTGAATAATTATTCACTTCATTGGTATGGTTAAGGGAACTGAAAAACGTTATATCCTCCGAGGCTACAGACACAAATATATCCCCTGTCGAAATAAAGAAAGCGATAGACTGTATACAGAATATCAAAAGAATGGCTAAGCAGAAACTGCAGACAAACTCTTAGGATAGCTAGCAAAAGGACGCAAGGATCTCTAGATTGAAACCGTAGAACGTCTAGATTTCAAACACTCTAGTCGGGAAGTTTTGAATATATTGCACAAAACTGCAGTGGTATTCATAGACCTATCATCTGACCAATCATACCCGATCCGCGCATTCAAAGGCACTCTAAACGATATCCGTATAATTAAGAGAGATGCAGTTGATTAGATACGAAATCTGGACATTAAATTATAATCTATAGTTTCAAATATCTCATAGCTATAATAGTTGTCATTTGCCTTACTAAATTCTTAATATCACTAATTCTTATAATGTATAGTTTATTATAGTTTGGCTTATTTTTATTTTTAATTTTTTTTATTCTATTTTATGTTATTCCGTTTAGTATATCTGTCTGTTAATATACGAGGGCGGGCTGATAAGTAATGCCTCTTATCTCATAGTTATTTTTAGATGTACGATAAAATTGTCATTTGTTGTCAATATAATAGTTTATGTCGTTGGTTTAATGTGTGCGAAGACGCGATACTATAATGTTAATATTTTATTATTTATGGAATCTATAATGACGACCCCTTTAGATGTGCGGTTCAAACAGCATGCTGTTATTATTATAATTCAAGTCATTCCACATCTACCCTACAGCCTGGATTTAGCACCATGTGATTTTTTTCTATTTCCTAAGCTTAAAGAACATCTCAAGAGTATAAAATTCAATTCTGACGAGGATGTTAAAGCTGAAATTAAACGATGGTTCAATGCTCAACTCGAAGAATTTTATTTGAACGGCATATCTAAATTAGTAAATCGTTGGCAAAAATGTATCGCCTTAGAAGGTAGTTATGTTGAAAAATAATAGTATGTAAATAAAAATCATTTAATTTACTATACGTGTGTTTTTCATTAATTATTCTATGTATAATACTTTTAAAACTACGCGTCAAGAGGCATTACTTATCAGCCCGCCCTCGTATGTTTAAATTTGTTGCTCTATTCTGCAATATGAAATATATACATATAGTTATTTCGTTGTAATTAAAAAAAATATTTTTTGTGGATGCTTAACACTCTTAAAGTATATTATAACTTTTTATAAACTCAATAACATTTTCAAATACAATGTTTTCTGCAAAAATTAATTTAACTTACTGTATTATTAATAATAAAATAAATTACTTTAATTGGAATAATATCCTAAAATGTACTTATTAATGTATGCTGTCAGACCGTCTTCGCTCAGAATTATTTTTCATATACAATGATTTATATCATTGAATTTAAATTTAACACATGCATTACAGTGATCCACCCGACACATACTGTACAGCAGAGCAGAACCCACTTGCCGACCTTTTTTTTTTCTATTAATACTTTTTGGGCAGTAAAAGTATTTCGATTTTCTTCATCAGCATCTTTTTCGGTAAAAAATTAAATTTAGTTGGTACTTTGAAAGGTCAAAGGTAAAAAATTCCCAATATATTCAAATGTGTCTAAAAAAACAAAAAAACAAAATTAAGGGAAAACGGGAATTTTTACGTGAAGTAAATTTTTGACAAAATCAATTTTGTTGTAACATAAAAAATGATAAGATATGTGAAATTTTCACCAAATGTTAATATTAATATTTTTTATGCAGCATAAAATTACCAATATTTTTTGATTCTTTTTAAGCTTATATAGGTATAAGAAATGTTCAGTTAATTTATTTTTTTTTATTGTATTTCGATAAATAATGATAAAAAAATTTTCGACGGATTCAAAAAACTTGAAAATTTAATACAAGGTTCTTTATAAATGTTTATAACAGCAGTTCAAAAATATTAATAATATAAATGCACAATTTTTTTTATAAGCACATAAAGTTTAAATTTTGCCTAATATTCATTAAAATATAGAATATTTACAAATTATTTTATAGTTAAAAATGTATAAAATGTTTTGTTTTTATAGCTAAGGATTGAAAATTTAATGCAAGGTAACTCGTAAGTATAGTGCATAATGAAACTAAAAAATAGGTAAAACCAAAAGTTTTTTGTAAATAGTTGATGTCGTAATCAACAAATCTAAAAAATATATTAACATGGGTGTTTTTTTTATAGACATTTTAAGTTTGAAATTAGGATGACATTAAATATTTAACCGATGAATAATAATGTTAGTTATTTCACTGTAATTTAAAAATACTATTTGTAAGTACTTCAAACTTTTAAAGTACCTATATTGTTTTATACACACAATGACATTTTTAAATGTAATGTTTTGGGCAAAAAATAATTCAATGTACTATATTATTAATAATAAAATAAATTACTTTAATAGGAATCATATCCTAAAATGTACTTATTAATGTATGCTGTCAGACCGTCTTTGCTCAGAATCTTTTTTCGTATACAATTATTTTATATAATTGAATTCAAATTTAACACATCCATTACAGTGGGCCACTCGACACCTACTGTACAGCAAAGCTGTACCCATTTTACAGCTTTTTTATATTTAATTTTTAAATTTGAATGACTGGTGTTTCACTAAATACGTATAATAATAATAATAATAGTTTTAAAATAATACATTTTGGCTATTTTGAACATTTGCTATTATGTCTTTTAGCTATTTTTCCGTCGCTATTTTGACATTCGCTATTTTGGTTTCACAATTATAACTAAGTGGTATGAAGATTCAAGATACTATGCTAATTTCAAGGCTCTAGCTATGTAGTTTAAACTTTACGTAGATTAGTCGGCCAGTCAGTCAGTCCGTATATCCCCGATACTTATAGATAATAAGTAATAAATAATAATTAATAAGTTTTTATAATTTTTTTTAATTTTAGATATTTTTTTTTGGATTACACAAATAAAATTTTGAAATAAAATTTAACATTTATTTGCATATTTTATCGATTTATCTCATAATAATCTTAAACTTCTAATTCATCTGTCAAAAACTCAAACATATTGTAAGACACCTAACTTATTAATCTCTGTGAAAAATGTTTAATGTTTTAATGATGGAACAAACAAATTATGCTATTACACGACATAAAAACATATTTCACACTATGAGATTGCACGATTTCACACCACTGAGTTACGCTGTCTATGTTGTTTCGAAATTGAATGTTTCATAATTGATTATAAAATAGATAACATGAAACGACTGTTCATTTGACACTATTGCACAAATTAATAATTAGTATCACAATACTGACGGCAGCTAAATGAAAACGTATTAGACATTTTTTTTATCTGTTAGGGACATAATTATTTTTTCACATCTTGGAAATGTTACCTATAATTTGATAAACCCTTTTTTTCGGGGTTCACTTATTTTAAAATAATATATGCCTTAATTTAAAAACGTAAAATATTAAAAAATTAAAATAATAAAAAAATAGTAAAATTATATATATTTTTTTAATGATATTCTGTAATGATTTTTAAATAATATATATAAAAAAATATTTTCATAAACGACCGACTTATAACTTAAATAAACAACCAACTGTTATTTACGGTTGTAAAGAGCCAAAGAGGTCTATATCAGGACGCATGCAAACTTTATAATAACGTTATCTATTTATACGAGGTCTAATCAAAAAGTATCGAGACTGATACGATTAATCGTAAACCGGTTTGAGTATGCACTTGCACGTGCTATATTAATCTAACTTTATATGTTGGGAAAATATATTAGACATAGATTAGATTAAAATTGTCTCAGTCGGCTTCTAGGTGCGATTAAGTCAAGTGTGTTTTTACGTCCCGTCGGATTTCATAATGAGCGAAAATACAGAACAACGAGTGTGCGTTAAATTTTGCCATAAACTGGGAAAAACGGCTACTAAAACCTACCAAATGTTATTGTTAGCTTATGGAGATGAAACCATGTCCCGTGCTCGCGTTTTTGAATGGTCACCACAACCCAAAAAAGCTCGTCAAGTTCGGAGTCAAGTGAAGGTCATGTTGACCGTTTTTTTTGACTACCAAGGTGTTGTTCATCATGAGTATGCTCCAAAAGGACAGACCATAACAAAGGAGTACTACATTGATGTTCTTCGCCGTTTACCAGACGCTGTACGAAGAAAAAGACCCGAGTTTAAAGAGTCTGGTAGTTGGAAATTGCATCACGATAATGCACCAGCCCATTCAGCCCATGTTGTGCAGCAGTTTTTGGCCAAACATGGTATCCCAGTTGTTTCTCAACCCCCCTATTCACCAGACCTAGCTCCATGTGATTTTTTTTATTCCCAAAAATAAAAATGGCGCTTAAGGGTAAACGTTTTCATCATGTAGATGAAATTAAACAAAATGCGACGGAGCAGCTACGAGAAGTTTCTAAAAATGACTTCCACAGGTGTTTTCAAAAATGGTAGGAACGTTGGAGAACATGTATGGACTCAGAAGGAGCATACTTTGAAGTAGATTGAATATAAATAACTTTATTTAATAAATATTTTTTTTTTTAACAGTCTCGATACTTTTTGATTAGACCTCGTATATATATAAATGTGAAAATGAAAATCTTTGTCACGCATGTTCTCTGAAACTACTCATAAAATTATCTTGATTTTTTTTTAATGAAAGAGTACATCGCAAATTAGGCTGTAGGCTTAATTTCAATTTTATAAGTAAATTGAAAATCGAAAAACTATGGAAAAGCTGAAAATGATTTTTTTGATGCGATTTATGTATAATTTTTGTTTATTTATAGGATTACTATCAGTTACATAATATCGACTTAAAGCAAAAATTCACTAATGGAAAACAGCAATATTTGGTAAATACATTTTTACTTTTAAAAATTGTACTTAATACTGTTAGTAAATTTTGAAAAACTAAACAAAAAAATGGTTTTAACTGATAATTCCATATTTAAGTGCCCCTACAAAAATTATAGACTACAAGGTTAGAAACAAGATGGCGTAATAAAAAAAAAAAATCGAAATTTCCCCGTTAATGAGTTTTTACTCTAAAACAATATTTTATTACTATTGTAGTAACCGGATATAGTTATATTAAGTGTTATTACATTATACTCGTATTTGCCTTTAACTGTACGTTTTTTATTATAAATTAATTACGTAATAGTACGACCGTGGAAACGCATTGGCGTACGTGACATCTCTCAAACAATCTTTCACAAAATATAACTCAAAACGAAATGTATAGAACATTATTAAATGAAAAATAACACTAATTTAAATAATTTAAAATCAATTTACTTAAAAGTTATAATAATATTGGTTTCGTAGAAATATTTATTCCGCGTGATTTATTTTGATCTTAGCAATCAATCTAAGAATTTGTTTTATTCTGTATTTAATTCTAAAAAACGAGAAACTCAAAAGTTGTATAACGTTTAAATTCTGAATAACAATAAATACTAAACTTGTTAACTTTTTACTTTTAAATAACGATAAATTCAAAAATTGTATAACCTTTAAATTGTAAATAACGTAAAACGAATTTTTTTTTCACATGCAAACCCTGCAAGCTTATATTTTATATAGTGTTATATACTTTGGTATATATAGAAAGATACTAAAATTAGTCATATAAAGGCGTATTAGTCGTGTCCCGGCCGGTACGGAGCAATTATAGTCTATGCGCCCGGTCACCGATATACTTCGTAGCACCTGTGTATTTATCATCTACCGACCGACCTATGTGTTTGTGTGTATATATATATATATATATATGTGTTTAACACTCAACAAGAATTAGTCAGGTTCTCCGAGCAAAACTTTTGAGTGTAGTGTGTGTCGGTGTGTAGATATGTGTGTGTGTGTGTGTGTGTGTGTGTGTGTGTGTGTGTATACTTAGATACTAAAATAAAATGGTAACAAGGGTTTGGTTGATTATGAGTAAATGCATAATAAATGATTTTAAATAATACACAATAGTTGTGCAACACAATAAATCACAGCAAATACAAGATATGAATAATAACTCGCGGCCCCTTTGGCCCAACAATTGAATATGTATCGTATATAAATATACAGAAATATAATAAAAATATGACCCTTCTGGTCCAATAATATAATATGATAATATATGGGCCTTTTGGCTCAACAAAATATAAAAGAATAATTCAATAGTTATTTGAACTGTATGAAAATATAATAATAATACGGACTTTTGGCCCAACAATATAATAAATACAATAATAATATTACAAAAACTCACAATTTTTGGAGCGCAGTCTGGCCAGTTGGACCTGTAGCCGTAATAATAAAACAACGAAAATGCACAAAACAGGTGCTCACAATTTAATATAATGAATATAAGTGACGATTAGCGTCCAATAGAATTAAAAAAATGTTTTCGAATGAAAATATAATAAAAAAACGGCCAATTGCGCACGTACGACTTATAGTACAGAAGTTGCGGCGATTTGCGCACACGATTTCGACTATGATAATATTAATATAATGAGGCGATTCGCGCTCGCACAATTTACATTTATAATTAGTATAAAATATTTATATGCCCTTATGGCTCACAAAAATAAAAATAACGAACGATAATATTTTTTTTTACTATTCGAGTAAAGCGAATGAACACAATATAATAAATTAATAAAATGTTGGCACCCGACAGTGCTGTTGCGACAACGTATGGGTACGAAAAGGAAAAACGGGCGGCGGCCGATAACGCATTGCGTAATCTACACAATGTTATATAACTCACAGCTGATACAAGACAAGAATAATACAATACGTATATAAAACGAGTAGTTAATAAACATTAATAATATTTATTGTGCGTGTGTGAGTGCGTCCCTGTCGGTGGCGGTGGTGCTGAGTATATACATATATTATGACACTAGGTAATCCGGGCGCTACAAGTGGTAAGTTTTCATCATTTTTCAATCCGCTTCATATAATAATATAAATATATAATTACAATAATGCAAATTTAATTTTTCTTATTTTGAAATAACAGTTTTAAGACGTATTATACTGATTATCATTCCTATACAAAAAGTTAATAATATAGATGCGACCGACTTTGAAATGTTAACAGTTTGTGCGTTCTACTTTGACGTGATGTCTGGAGCATAATCTTTGGAAAACGTGTCATCATCCCAGCCCGGAGGTTATAGTGTGACTTTGACCCATTTCGTCACTATACAACTATCTATATGACTAAATGCACCCTTGCGAGCGGCGCCACAATAATGGCTGGTTATAGATTCACGTCTAACATTTCGTCGCACTGCAGAAAACTATAACAATATAATATTAATATATTATACGTACTTGTGGAAGCGATTAAAAATAATTAAAAAAAAACGCGAAAACAGTGTGGTCGATAATTGGACGGTGGAAACAGATCGGGAAAACATCAGCGAAGATTTTAGACTAATTAAATGTTTTATAGAATTGATCGATGAATAATAGCTGAAGACGAGTTGTGTCTCAAATACTGAATTTCGGGTTTTTTCAGGTTACACGAGTTGTGTTCGGTAGATTTTAAATTAAATCAAATTTAAATCGAGAAATTTGTTTTTTACATTATTATACATATTTACATTTTTTTAACGAAAATTTATGTTATTTCATCATAAAACATGATAAAATAATAAAATAAAAATAATTAAACATTTGGAAAATATTAACCCATTAGTCCCAGAGGTTAAAAAAAAAAAATAATTTTATGTTTTTACTGCATTTTATTACTTATTGTATACTTAAATAACAATTTATAAAGTGAAAAAAAATTTAAGTTTTTAGTTTTTTTATAATAAAATGTTACGTGTACGCAACGTTGGGATTAACAATATTATTATTATTATTATTTAGCGTGAAATTGTTCAAATCAGTTCGTGTAAATTGACATTGACACTTAATACACATGTATATAGTGTTAATTTTACACTGTCTACATCTTCTTCTCGCTTTATTTTCGTCTGCTAATATCACGTGATTGATATTATCAACTCGAATTTTTATGGGTAATGCACTTTTAGATGGTCGTCCATAATATGGATTAGAAGGAAAGGTTATTTGGTTACTTGGTCCCGCAATATCTTGGCCTTGAATATTATTTTCGACGGCTGGTTGATTTATTTTCATAAGAGCCACTGCTATGTAGGACTTGAAATTTAACTGTGTCATTTTTGAATTGTTCGCCAAATTGTATATTTTCTAGGAATTTACAATAACACTGTCGATCAAATTTACAAAAAGGGGCTACCATCATTTTTTCCCTTTTACGTTGATTCTGTTGTTACATATTCCGTTGTCATGTAAATCAACACTTCCCATATGTTGATTATACTCGACTATTATTTTCGGCTGAGGAATTGAAACGGCCTTTTTTTCTTTTCTGTTGTACCTTTTTGCGCCCACAAAAGGTTCAATCATACTGTTGTTAGTGGCAACTGTCACCACAGAATAAATTCTGAAGGAAGATCATGGGTATGTTATCTATATTCCGCATGAATTGCTTTTCTTGTCAACGAGAAGTGTTTCCATTTCTTGAAGTGTGAGTGGACTATTGATATGCGCATTATCGAGGTTTTGGCAAAAGTTATGAGGCATTAATTCTTGGATAATTTAAATCTTCGAATAGAAAGAGGATAGTTTTTTGTACTGTAAGTTTTTGCGAAGTAAAAACCAAATTCGTTTACAATTTCTTGCGGTTCTGATTTTATTGTATCATTATCATCTTTAAGGATTTGAGGATTTGAGCATATGTTCATACTTATTGATGCATTTGAAGGCTTTAATTTTGTTCCATATTTGCTTGGCGTTTGCTTTAGATGTAATGGTACTTGTGTAGGCTCGTCAACTATTAATTTTATTTTATTTGATTATTCGTTAAGCTTGTGCTTTGCGTTTTTTAAATTCTATAAAGTCTGTTTGGGATTTTGTGCGTTTGAATTTGTTAAATAACTCTGGTAATGATATCTAGATGTCAGAAGTAGGGTCGACTTTCATAAGAGATTTATCTATATTTGTAATTGCTTTTAGATTTAAAGCTATAGGTATTTTTGTGTTTGGAGTTGATGCTGAGATTGGAATAGGTAGAGGCTTATTTTCTATGTTTATATTTGAATCATTTTGATTTAAGCATTGTGATGTTATGTGCCCTTGAGACTTACATAAGTAGCAAGTTAAAGAATTGTCAGTTAAAAACATCCTATAGTTGGTTTCCTCGTATTTAATAAGAATTGATGCTGGGAGTTTTATAAGGTCTTCGTGTTTAATAAACGTTTGGCGGCGAAAGCTCAAAATATATGGTGAAAAATCTTCAATTTAGATTCCAGCCCTTAAAAATGTTATTGGGCTACAAAGAGTTATATTTAGTTTGTCGGATTCGTTTGCATTGATGTCGGGAGAAATGTTTGAATATACGTCAGATAGTATGATGCTTTTATTATGTTTATATAATTTATGTAATTTAAAATGTTATTCTTGTACTATGATAATTTGGTGTTTTTCGATTAGATTATCTACTAATGGCTTGCTCGATAAAAATATACATATTCGTCCTTTAGATATACGGAAGCGAATAAAATGTTCGAAAGTTGAATTAAATTATCGATAGTGATAATGTAATCTTTATGTGTCAGGTTTTCATTTAATATCGATCAATATAACTTAGTCTTTTTTTTTGGCATTAAGCTATTTGCAACGGTAGACGCAAATGATTGCTTATTATTGTTTTTTTTACCGATTTGGATTTTTGAAGATTCGATGTTGGTTGTATTTTTTGATGTGGATTGGTGTTGCGGTATTGAATTTCGTATGCTTTTTGGTATATTTAGTTTAAAGGTAGTTTTAGTTATTAACTGTTTTTACTACCTAATTTGGCACTGTATACTAATAATAAATATCAAAGGTAAAACAAACTATTATACGCTCGTCACTAGATATATTATTTTGTTTCATAATTTTGAATTGACAAATCACAAAGATATTTTAATTAGATTTATGTTTCATCGTTAACCATTATTTTCACATTAATTGTCAAATATTCTATTATAATGTTTTTTCTTTTAAAAAATAACTAAACATTTAACTTACATATATGTCTATAAAGAGGATACTAATTACATTACTTCAGAATAATATTATAGTATATAATAAATTAAACATTTATTCAAAATTCAGTCTCTAAGTCTAAAACCTACGTCTAAAATTACATGCGCATGGAATGATGAGTAACTTTCTATTATAACTATCACTAATTACTAATTACAATAATTACTTAGCATGATGTCCACAATATCGTCAGTCCTTTATCAAAATGTCATGAGTTGGAAATAACCTAATATAAAAATAAATATTAATTAAGCAGCGTATAGCAACTTGTAAAACAAATGTATACTTATAATTTTTTAAAGGTTTTTTCAGATTTAAACCAAAATAATATTTACATTCAATTGAAATTTAAAACGGTGTATAAAAGTATTATAAGATGCCGAATAATTACTAAATTGATTATAAACTTATAATATTATACAAAATTCAGGTACGTTACATTAGCACACCATATGCAAAAATCAAAAAAAAAAAAATTACCAATGACAGTTATTCCATTTGTATATATTTGTAATCCTAATTTCAACATTTGTACATTTCCCAAAATGCTCCTCCAAAAAAACCTTTTCCACGGTGGTGCTAATGTAACGTTACACCAGCACCACATTTTTTATACAATCGACGTTTCAACACCAAAATGGTACCAATGATTGTTATTCTACTTGTACACATTTGTAATCCTAATTTTAATATTTGTACATTTCCCCAAACGTCAGAAAATAAATATTTTCAGATTATATATTCTAAAAACTGGCATATTAATTCCACTTATTTTGATACGCATACATATGAATCTAAATAGTCTACTCGTTTATTTCCATTTCACATTAATTATTTTTGTTGACGGGTTATTTTAATTATAATATGTGTATTTGACAAAGCTTATCCATGTTGCTCTAAAATTTCGAAATATAAATCAAAAGATGCGTCAAGATTTACGAGAATTTGCGATCCAATTTTCATAATTTACGAGTCTACCACTTACTTACAAAACTTACTTTTCGATGTTAAAGTTGGCCTAACCATATTGCCCTATAACTTTGAAGTTGGTGTTGGGCGATTGCGTATTATTTGCGAGAATTTGCGAATCCATTTTTAAAATTTGAGAGTCGCTTTTTATCTCACTAAACGCATTTCCATAATTCGTTAAAAAAATTGAAATTTGGTATTTGCTAATTTTTTTGGCCATTATTTTACAGATATTATACATTAATTTGCAGCACTAGTCTTTGATTTTGTAAAAATATGTTTGGCGGATTTGGCAAAGTTATCGTGTATACATGAAAAAAAGTTACAATAAACATTGCATACACGAGAACAAAAAAATGTGGGTATACTGGTACAAAATTCAAATTTTTGTTTTTAACGTCTAGTAAATTACCGTGTGTGATTTTGTAAACTAAAATTTCATACACTATAGCTACATCAAATTTTGAAATTCAATTATTGAGAGAAAGTAAGCAACTATGGAATTGTATTTGAAAAAAATATTTTTAATGAATATAGTTTAACTCACCAACTACGAATAGGCGCAACCGTATTACTCATATTTTGCCAGAGCACTTCAACACACAAAAGTAACTGGCAAATAAAATATTTATTGGTTATTACTATTTAGTATTTTATGTAATATACTTTGATGTACATCACAACTCGCTTAAAATTAAAATATAAATAAAATCCTATGGTGAGCTCTAGATTATATACTTACGTTAAGTCTTATCATAGATCATTCACCCTTATATTAAAGTTATCAACACAGTATTGAATGTTTTTTCTACTAAATTCAAATTTAGTTATATTATATGTGTGTTAGACAGACAAATCAAATAGTGCGCTGACATTTTTCTTGGAGTTAAAGTAAGTATTTTATTTAGATAGGATATATTAAAGATTATGGTATGACTATCCAGATAAAGAATATACAATATAAAATAAAGCGTCTTCTTTATTTAAATTGATACAACTGGTTTTGTCTGTATGTACTTTTTCGATATTAGTGAATATTCATTTTAATTTTTATTTATACTAAAAATTGACAATATTCTTTATTAAGGTATCATATAAAAATTAGTGTACAAAAATTGATTTTTTATCTCTATTTTGATTATTAGACACAATAATATTTACTGCTCGCTAATAAGAAAAATATATATAAAATTGAAATGGAATTCAAAAAGGTAATTCAAGTTTTTAATTATTATTTTGTTGTTATGACTATTATGAGTGTATGCTCTAGTATTAAAAAACATTATAAACATTATAAAACTCCATTATTCTGTTCACAAATGAGTATAGCTATGTATCATGTCTGGTTTTAATTTTTTTAAAGTTTATAGTTCAGCTTGATTATTTAAAGATAAAAAAGATAATGTAAGACTTTAAACACTACATTTTTTTTAAAATTCTAAGTGGAGCAATAATGAATTTTATTAATTTTATAGTGAGATTTTTTTTTCTGTTGTATTGCTAAATATATTTAGCCAAGCCCTGTCCAATTATTGAGAAAATCGATTTAGTTTTTAAGGCAACTCATATACGAATAACGTAGATACTTGTCTTTTGATTTTCACAAAACGTTTGTATAAACTTTTTTTATATATAGTATAGTTTTAAAATTATTGTTTACTTGTTTTAAGCCATTTATAAACATTTTCAATTTTTAATTTTTTTTTTTTTTAAAGGTTGACAAACATTTTTTTGATTAGTCAAAAACTCAACAATTTAATACAAGGTTCCTCATAAGTTTCTTATATATGTACTATATACAATGATTGAAGATATACATATACATATTCACAATATTTTTTTTATAATCCTTTAAAGTTAGAATATTGACAAAAATTATCAAATTATTTTATAGTTAAAAATTAATAAAGGTGTTTAATATCCATAGGTATTTAATATTTAAAAATGTAATACAATGTTCAACAAAAGTTTTTTGTCCCTGGAATGATGTTGATATACCAATCAAAAAATATTGATTATATTTATATACTTACAATATAGTCAATCATTGTCAGTTTTTTTTATAAGCAATTGAAATTAAAATGTCGTCAAAATTACGAAAATTGAAATTATTTTTTAGCTTATAACAATGGCGTAGATAAGTGATAGATACTTATGGCATATTTTGTCATAATATTCAAAACCAACTTTCGACCGCCTCTGGTTAAATATGTATAAAATGTTGAATTTTTATAGCTAAGAATTGAAAATATAATACAATATGTTCTTTTTATTATGATCCTTATAATGTGTATAAATACGTGCTTTTTATCTATATGTAGTCATTGATGATGTAAAAAGCAAGTGCACATTTCAGAATTTTTTTAATGAAATTGTTTTTTATTTTGGTGTATACGTAAACTTACAATAAATTAATAACAATAAAAATTTAAGGATTTAATAAAATACAAGTGTTATTAATTTAGTATTGTAATTTTAAAATGTATATACTCTTAATATATTGATTGATGAGAATACATTTTAAAATAAATTATTAACTGATAAAAAAAACCTTTTAAACTGCCAATACAAATTATTTTTCCAGTAACAAATACATTAAAAAAAAAATCCATTTTACATTATATTATTATGTTGGTAGCTTATAAATAAGTATGAATAGAAAACAAAACCACTAAACTAATTTGAAAACAAAATATTTAATTTTACGATATATTTTCGCAAGAATAAGTACTGTTGCATTTGTTTAATAATTAAATATACTTACTTATTTGTAGGTACAACTTCACAATAGGTAAGCTCTCGTATTTTATTTAAGTTTAAATTCTTTTGAATAAAGTATAATATTTTTATTTATAACTTTGATAGTTTTAGCTAATGTTAGGATGTTTATGATCCGAAAAACACTAAAAAATAAATGCAAATATGTCCCCAATAAATGTAAAAATACACCTCTAAAAAATCAATTATGACATTTTAAAATTTTATTATTGATTAAGGCATACTCTATATTTGTATGTAATTTTTGTTTTTTACTCAAAAAATACAAAAAAATAAAAAATATGTGCAAAAAAATGATGTTTAAAATTTTAATGAATCATTAAAAATATATTATAAACTAATAAATATATTTTATTTTATACTCAAAAAATACAAATACATACAAATGCGTAGATTTATTGTTACTGTTTTCCTTTGTTTCACTTTGATTTAATTCTGAAAAATAATTTAAATTAATTAGAATTTTATTTTTAGTTATTTTGTACACACTCAAACTTGCGTCGGTTATCGGATTACACATTTTTTAATCCGGAAAACTTTGTTCAACATCAATGAACGTGATGATCGTATATTTAAAATGTTCACAATTATTTGCTGATAGTTCAATTCTATTTTTTTGAAGTTTCATTTCCATCAAAATTTCAGCGATTATTATTTTTCAATATAATTTTGATACTCAGATTATTGTTTAAAACATACTTAATTTTACTTTTAATAATTTATCTTATATAGTTTGATGCATTTTTTAATCATTCTTCAAATTTTTGTATAGTTTTAAGAAATTCAGTTAGTAATAATTTGCTAGTATTTCTAAACGAGGTTGCTATAAAACCATCTTGATTTTTGATTTTTCAAATAATCGTTGTGCGTTTGTTATAAAAATTGCGTCTTTAAAATTTAATTCTAAAATAACTATTTTAAAACCAGCGTAGTTTTTGTAATAATAGTTAACTGCCAATAATTTGCCAATAACTATATATGCCCTCATTGGCGCAATTAGGAATTTGTCCTAGTGGATGGACATATTTCTACACACAAAATACTATATTTTCAAGTTGAGTGGTAGCTGGAACTATTATTTTATCAAATATCAAAGGCTCGAAGGGATATATCCTCTCATTCCCTTTAACTATGCCCCTGTTGTATGCCCCATCTCTTCAATATAGGTTTTGGAATTGTCGAATAATTGAACAATTGTAGAATGGTTTGTCTTTTCTAAAATTTGGGAGTTAACTAAAAGTTTTACTGTGTTTATTAAATTTTAGTATTCCAATAATTCCATTGTCGACATATCGTTTATCTATATCCGTGATTCATTCATTAAAAGTTACATCAAATAAAACTCATACTTTATTATTTCCAGCATATTTTCTGATTTGATTCATAGTACTGATTGGTACATTGGTTTAAAATTTAAAACTATTTAAACTTTAAATAGTTTTTGGCAACGTGGACTCATTTGATATACATTATGTTTGATATAATTTTCAAGAAAACATAAAAATTCTACCTTATTTAATTTATTTAATGAATAAAAAATACCTGATAAATTTCTTCATTGAACGGCGATTTTTTTTTTGTGTCAGAGATTTGTTTTGTTGTCTTATATTAAGTCTCTATGCATTGTAACGCCCTTAAATCTTTTGCCTTTGCAATATATTATACAAAATTAAATTTAACGTATCTGATTTTATATCATACGAAATGAATTTATAACTGCAATGTGTACGGCTAAAGGAAAAAATACGACAAAATCATAAATATCCTAACTCTATAGTTATAACTTATAACATTGCAACAAGATGAATATTAATTGATTAAAATAAACAGAAGATATTATACGTAAATTGTCTACAGGTTGTTCTTAAATATTTTGTTTGTTTATTTAAGTGTTAAGGAAATTCATAATTTATTATGGCTACCTACCTTGACACTATAATATTTAGAGATTCAGTAGAACTTATTACGTATCGTGATGAAAATAATTGGTAGCTTTATTATCAAATTTAAAATATTTTAAATTTATTATTTTGTTTACCTATACTTCAAATAGTTGTATGGACATTTTATTATTTTGCAGGTAGATATGTATTATTGTTTATTTAGATTTTTCATCTACTGACTAAAACAAGAACTATTGTAGATAAAAACATTGAAACATATATGATACTGTTTTTACATGAAATACAGCCTACATATAATTATTATAATATCATAAAATTACAAAGTACCCATTTTAAAAGTAATTTATACATGGCTGATATTATAAATTATAACGATTGAATTAAAAAAAAATAATATAAAATATGTGTACTTATATAATTATCTGTTAACAGTGGCGCAACTAGAATTTTTTCAAGGGAGGTGTCCGCCAGTAGCGTATACAGTTTCCCCTAATTATTTTTTGTAAAGTTAATGAGTAGAAAATTTCAGATGACTACTATTCATTATTTACCTATTATATTGTTTTATTCAAACGATTTGAATCAAACCACCACCATAATTATTTCTGAATGCACTACTGACGTCT
>JACXSJ010003817.1:0-18937 GCA_014851325.1 Pentalonia nigronervosa | reverse complement strand
TTGAACTATTCGTTCACGAACTTAACATATCTACACAGAAGTTCAAAAGACATTCACGAACTATAATATTAAAACAATGTGACCAATCATTTTTTTGAACTGTGAACTGTTAAGTTACAGGTACTGAAACAGTTCGGAATAGTTCATCAAAGTGAATAGTTCAATTGAACTATTCGTTCACGAACTTAACATCTCTAGTAGACATTAGACGTAAACATTTAGGAATATTATTATTATTAATTGATAATTACCTGTACGGCCCATACAAATTAGTGAGTTTTTAATTATTTATTTCATATTTTTTAATTTGTATTGTTTCACGACGAATGAAAAAAAAATACACGAGTGAATATTAAAAAAAGAAAAAAAAATGAATTGACTGCTGCATTGGTAAAGATTACCGGATATTTTAATAGTAGAAATTGCGATTTATTACCAAGCAAGTTATAGTTTTAAGCAATATCTATTATATAATATTAATATATTATTATATATGTATAATATAGTACAGTGTTGATTTTCTAGTCCATTGTTTTACCTATATATTTAAGTGTACTATTCATTGGTTAAACAATTTTCAGTTAATAATGATAAAATTGATTCAACTATTGCAAATGAGGCAGAATTACAAATTTCTGTAAAATATTATTCCTGGAAGTGTTGAATTCAATTTAAATGATTATAATTATAATGTAAATAATGTAATAATGTAAATTAATCTTTATATATTGATTCATATTACTGGCTAAGTAAAATTCATAATAAATTCGTACAATTTTGTGTAGATAAAGGACTAAGAATTCTTCCAAAATAAAAATAATTTGGAGTGGCTTGGTGTGGCGCGGTCGTACGCTCAATTGCGGAAACGCTCTGAGTGTATGTACCTGCCGGTGTTGCTAGCTGCCGGATGGGTTTTTAGCAACAAATCCTTGCCACACATACAAAAACGTGTTCCAACTAACTGTTCCTCCACACATAGTACCGAGCTAATGACCTCAGTAGTTGAAGCCTTAATTCTAATAAAAAAAAAAAAAATAATTTTAACCAAAACAAATTAAGAAAAAAATGTTATTTTATAATAATGTATAAATTATTTGTGTGAAGTATTTAATAATTATTTTAGTTAAATATAAAAATAATTTATGAACATTTTAAATATTATATTATGTGTAATAATTACAATTATTGTTTTTAAATGTTTTTCACCTGTAACATATCTATACAATTTAAAAATATTTTAGGTTATTTATTATGTTAAATTTTTGGTACCTTAATGGAGCCCATTTTAACTATTTGCCCCAGGGCCTATTATTTTATAAATCCGGGCCTGTCTGTATACGTATAACTAAATGTACAGCTAGAAGCTCACGGCTTATAAGCCCTTACTCGCCGATGTATTAGGTATATAATTTATACGTAAATTGTTGTTTTTTGCCAATTTCACCCCCTTAAAATAAAAATTTTGAAAAATCCTTTCTCAGCGCACGACAAAATTATAATATTAATTTACCATCGAAATGTCAGATCGATAGCTTTAACAGATTCGGTTCTTCGTCGATTATGAATCAAGTCACTCAGAATAGTCTCGTTTATATATATATATATAGATACTCTTTTTATCCTTGTATTTCAATGACTAATATTTCTGTTTTGTATTTTACTATTTTAAAATCTGTCTTAAAATAATATTTTATTTTTTGATAATTCTAAGAATTTATAAGATTTTATCAAATACGAAGATAACATATAGCTAAAATTATATCTACCTAGCTGAAGTTTACGTAATTAAAATATAAAAGGTATAAGACATCTGAAATTCAAAACATGTAAAAAGTACTTGTAAAGTATTTTTATTACTTTTAAAATGTATTTATATTTATATTTAAATACATTTGAAAGACAGTATTTCAAATACAAATGACAAAAAGTACGTATTCAGAATAGGTAAATTTGATAAGCATTTTTAACAAGACTAGGAATGGTTTATATTAAATATAAACTATAATACATTTCATACTTCGAGCTCTGCACTGCAGTTTCTTTATCGATTATTATCATACACATGATCACTTTGCAATTATAGGTGGTTTCTGGATGCTCACAACGGTTTATAAGTTAAAATCACTGACCTATTGCCTATTTTAGTGCCTATTTAATATTCATATTAAGTTCTGTAATATCGTTTTGTGTACAGTTTGGGAAGGACAGATAAATAGAGGACAAGACGGTGCATTAAATATAAGAAACGTATCATGTGAGTTCATCTAAAAAGTATAATTTTACTTTGTAATCTTATCACAGGTGAATAGATTGCTATATTATATTATCTGGCCATATTTTTTATAAGTAACTAAAAATAACGTGAATGAAAACTATATTAGCTGCGAGAAAAAAAATAATAAATAATTGTTATCATTAGGCACTAATTTATTATTTTTTATCTACATCGAATAAGAAATACACATATTCATAGTTCATAGGTTCATTAGTTATTAATCATCATACATACTAATATAGTATTATATATTTATGTGTATGTAGCATATTACATTATCTTTATTAATACCTATTATAATATGAATTATTAAGATTATTAATTTGATACTAAATAACTCGTCGCACTTATTATTTGAGTAGGACTAAATCACCATAAAAAATTCATAACACAGCCGGACTTGGTTAACTCGAAGTTGAAGAGACCGGCCAAAAAGTTCAAGTTATCCAAAAACTCGAGTTAAATAAATAGAAAGTTTCAGGGACCGCGGAAAAAGTTCAAGATAACTAATAGATAATATTTTGAGTTAACCAGTTCGACTGTATAAATTAAGTGTTAATTTTTAATTGTAGTTTAGAATCTAAACTTTAGATGATGGGCACATAATAAAGTTAAATATATTGGAGAAGGGGGGATTAACGGCTTAAAATGTCTAAATACTATAATGTTTGTTTCTGTATCATACCTCGTATTTAGAAATATACAGACCTAGCAGTTAGCCGTTATCAGCCTTTCTATAAGGTAATATCTATATAGTTATTTTATAAGTGAAATTATTAATTTCTATTAATACACATGTTTTAATTTTAAAATACAAGCAGGCAAAGAAATAAGATTTAAGAATAAGGAATTCAGGTTATTATTATTTATATATTATATAATCGAACGTGCCCTGACTGACTAACTGACTAACTGATCAATGAAGAGTCTAAACTATGATAGAGACTTTAGTTCATGGTGTTATCACGTAAGGGCGCACTAAGAAAGGACTTTTCAAAATTCGCGATGAAAATTGAATATTTTTTGTTTATAAATGGTTGCCATTGGTTACATATTATAATGATAATAGTAGAAATTAGTATAAACTATTATTATATTTTGTATTTAGATGGTTATCATTGAATACTCAAGTAGATGATGTAAAGGCATGCATCAAATCGTCACGTTTACGGTCTCGAATAAAGAAATAAAAATAAATATGAGAGTTAAATGTGTGCGTTTATAACATTTATAACTACTCAAAAACTACTCAAAATTTTCAAAATTGTTCTTAGAGTTATCAGCACAGTTTATAAAGTAGTTTGAACCACGTTGAAAATATACGACAGGGCCAAGGTAATCCACCTGCAAATTGTCCATCTCGGTTGAAAATTAGTTACCGACGCCGATTTACCCGTAAACATAATTACACTAAAATCAAAATATTTTATTTCATATCTGTTAATTTTTTCACCGGCGAAGTAGAGTTGCCATTGGTTACAGATAATATATTATTTATAAAAATAAATATTGGTTTTAAAAGCAGGATATAGACTTAACAACTACAGAACCATTTTTAATAATAGTTATATCAATAGATTTCTTGAGACTTGACGAGTGTTTTTAGCTTATATTTGTAACGTCTACAGGTATCTAAAGGACAGTTTACACATGAACTTTTTAGCTCACGAAAATATAATATTTTTGTTTGTTTGTTTAAAATTTAAATAGTTGCTTTTGGTTACGTATTATATTACTATTATAATTATATAGTAAAAGTATGGAATACATATTATTTTAAAAATATATTTATAAAAAAAAAAAATCTTTGACATGGGCGGGATATTAGTATATAATATAAATGAAGACAAATGCAGATAGAGATATTCTGTATCAATACAGTAAATTGATTTCTCAAAATTTAATGTCCTTTGAATCTATGTAGTTGTTTTAATACCCATTTTTAGTTAATCTGAATTGTATAGGTAGTTTAGATTAGTACGTCGCTTAAATTTTGAACATTGTTGTGGACCTTTAACTCTTTTTTGGAGTCTTTTCGTGTACTTACATAATCATTAAATAACCCTGAAACAATAATCTAGCTGTATTCATAGATAAATGTTTACCTAAATAGACAATTACTAACAACAGTTTAAATTAAACAATAATACATTTTAGCCTATTATATAATAGGTTGATTGGTATTATACAATCATTGTACCTTGTTATTTTATTTTATGAAAGTGCGAAAAGTCCATTTACAATTCCAAAGTCCGTATTTACATCAAAGTAAATCCTTTTTATTTTTGCACAAAAGTAGAGCTATATGAATTATCTTTGGTCAAGTAGGTATGCATACCTATTATAAGTTGTGGCATGCACGGATTTAGGGGATGAGTCTATGGATAGTCAGGCACCCCGTGTCGTCCAAGCAATCAATAACATTTTTTTTTTTTATTAAAAATTATATATTTTATGCGAATTAAGGTATAACCATTTTTTTGAACACTTCCTGTTAAAATTTTCTGAATTCGCATCTGAGTTGTGGATACTTACTATGCAGAAAATAAACATATTTTTTTTAGGTGGGTATTAACAATTCAAAGTTAAACCAGTTTAGATAACAATTAAAACAAAAAATGGATTTGAAATAAAGTATTTAAATATTTTTGTTATCAAGTATCCATACTGTGTTTTAAATCCTTATTAATTATTATTATAGGTTAAAGGTTTATAGAATTTTAATTTGTATTTGAATACTTTAATTTGTTTTGATAATATTTTCGTAAATCAGAATTTTTAATTTATATTGTAGTATATTTGTGCGATAATGACTAAAAATTAAAAATTATAATACCTAAATTGTAAATTGAATTCCATATAATTAATAGTTTAATTGTTCTATACGTCTTTTAGCCAATTTTCTAAGTAATCATAATATTTTTAGAAGCTATTTGCAAGTACTATGTACGAACGTAGAATGAATGCTTCAAAAGTTCAAATGAATCGTGTTAATGAAATATATTAATGGATTACCTTTTTAAAAAATATAATAAACCATATAAGTAAGTAATATATTCTATTATTACTTATAAATTAGAATATTGTGTAGAGTAGAGTTTATTTTTTTTTTGTATTTGATTAGTATATATTTTCATTGTAAGGCATTATGCTTTTTGTAATATTATGCTTAACTTAAAGGATTTTAGGGGATCTATATCCAAAACTATATTATTATTTTTAAACCAATATTAGTAATTTAAATTTATAATAATTTGACGTTAATTTTAATTTCTAAGCTGAGCAATGAACGTATTGATTTTATAACGATGTGATTTTTTTATTTTTTTTTTTTTATCTGTCATCATCTTTTAGAACTGTTTCTGAGAGCAATATGGATCTAGTTAGTATACCTTTAAGAGTCGAAAGTAAAATATTCTTAATAAGTTTCTTAATAATAATATTAGGAATAATAATAATAAATTTATAGAATAAAAACTAGAATTTTCACGCAAAACCAAAAAAGTTTTTTAAAATTTTTATAAAATTGTTCGAACAATGTGTAAAAATAACAATGATTCTGCTACAATAGGCGTTTAGTATTTATTCAAAGGCGTTCAATGCATGTGGTATTGAATTTCAGTAAAAGGGTTTGGTTGACCACCGAAAGGTATTATCAATTTTTTTATGAACTCAAATAAAAATTAATTTTTTCCTGAGATAGTGACAGCGGCATCAACCGCTATATATTTATACTATTTATCATGCATATGAACACCTGTCGGATTCACTAGATTGCGTTGCCATTTATGATTTTCATTTTTTATTTAACTCCAACGTCAGATACCGCCGAACACTGTGTTATATAATTATTTAGACAACGAATATTTTTTTATTTCAAACATTGTTATTTAAATACAAATAAAGAATTATTTATAAACTGTGAGCAGTAAACTTGGTTGTAATACCTATAATTAATTGAACCAAATTATTGATTTTTTCTTCTATAAATCATGTACACTTACAAAAAAACCACAAACATTATAGTAAAATTAATACACTCATCGCTCCACTCAGAATCTAAAATGTGAGAAAGAAAAATAATTACGTAAAAATTATGATATAGTTTACACTGGATAACAAATTAACAGCCAAAGTAGGTAAACATGGGGTGGAAAATATGAGGCAGGAATTTTTATAATATTATAAATAATAAAATATTATATTAAATAATTAAAAAAAAAAAAAAATCGATAATAAAACAAAACTGAGCTATAATACGTGATAAAATAATGTGGTATAGTATTATGTGCCTGTGTATAATAGAATTTGTAATATTTAACTTGCATTTTTATTTACTTTATATTTTTCCGTTGCAGGTGTACGAAAAAATGTCTGATATTTATCGTTTGAAATAAATATTTTACGCATTGATATAAGCGATATAAGGCAGCAGCTGAGGATTATCCAACTACAGAACAGTTGAACTTTACAATCAATTCACGGTGGAGTTTAAAATAAAAACACAAAAAGTTAAACCGTTTTTATTATATGGTATATGAACCTTATCCAGATGAGCCGGGCATAGTATAATATTGCAGTAATATATTGTAAATATTTGGTATTATCTTCTGCCCCATATTTGCAATTTCTTTCAGGTAAGGTATTCAGGTTGTCAGCAGGTTTAATATAGCATGTGTTATATGACATTCACAGAATTTCGAAATTATGTGGTGTTTTGTTTCATACTTTCATAGATATTTTTAAAACATCAAGACAAACATTTAAAACCTTAAACCAATTTCGATGATAATACTTATATGTGTTGAAATTAACGCATTAATTTATTCCTATATAAATTTAATTTTGAATAATGTGTACATGTATGACGTACAGTCATCTCGCTATTTAATATTTTTAAAAACAATACTTATTGTATTGTTTATTATATTCGAATTTTGATTTCAAATGTACGTTATTTGTAATCGAATGATTTGAAAAAAACTTAAAAATAAAATAATAATGATTACAACTTTTGTTTTTTTTATATTAAAATATGCACACAATTTACGAAAAAACAAATAGGACATTTTAAATTATTTTGTTTTAATACTGATGAAAAAAAACCTTCATATATTTGTCACTTCGCCGAAACGTTGTTAAAATAAGAATAGCGTATAATACACAATAATAGTTTGTAAAATGTTCAAAGTTCATTATTGTAATATAATCATATAACCTCACCAGTTAGCTTTACCAGTACCTACTACAAACAAAATACAATTGTGTGTTATAAGATTATAACCATTATAAAGTATAAAATATAATATTATTATTAAGTTTTTGTATAGAATTAAAATGATATCAATACATTGATAAAGAAAATATATTAATAAAAAAAATATGTGAGCAAAAGTATAATATATTAAGGACTACAATAAATGCGCAATATATAATGTTAATGACATAAGTAATATAACCTTTGTTAAGCTAAAAAAAAAATATTTTAATATTATAATATTATTTCGTACGATAGTCGGTCAGTAGTACCTGCACAATATTGTTAGTGTTTACTCTTAGAGAATATCAATAGAAATTTATAAAAAATAATGTGTTTAATTATTATTGTATTATAATGAATAGTAATGTTACTATGCACATCTACAGAAGTATAAATTATACAATAGACACATAGGTCATAGTTTTGATATAGATTTTAGTTGATGATATTTATTTGTGTTTTTATTATTTTTTAATTAATTAATTTTACTTATGATAAACTCATAAATAAAATCTTATTATCATCTTATAATCTTATCGTAATTATTTTTTCTTTGTGTATATGAAAAAAATGACGCAAGTCAATAGTCCCCCCTCCCTTATACAATATTAAGACTTGACTGTAGTTTACAATTTATATCTATGGAATTGAGCTAAGATTATTGTTTTACAAAATTATCTAATATATTTTATGCAATTTATAAGTTTGTCCTTATATGGCTGGTATTTAAACAATAAAGCACAATTTATTGCACCATTTAATAAAATTACTTTAAAATGTTTAATAGAAATCACTGTAAATCTTTTTCTTAATTTTAAATCGCTAAATATTATAACCCAACTTGTTTCTTAAGTTATATTTGGAATGTTTCAGATAGTTCGGTTACAATTTATACTTTTCAGAAATTATTGTCCACTTCAAATATTTTAAGGGCTTTGGTGTAAATAGTTATTCAAAGTAGAAATGCGACAAAGAAAGAAACAATAATGGTATAAATGGTACAAATACTGAAACAATTAAAAAGGTTTTAAAACGCTTGAATTATTTGTTAGGTATTAAATAAAAATTTTAATCATAATATTTTATTAGATACCAGAGGAAATTACTGTTAATAATTACAAAGTTAATATAAAAATACGAACCTTTATCACTTATTATTTATAAACTATGGTTTATTACAAAATGTTTATTTTAGGTAAAATACCATACTAAATTTTTGTAGTTAAAAAAATGTATAATTTAATGTGCTAAGAAAAATTCTATAAAAAACCTATCTCGGAGATTTAATGTCAATTCTTTAATTACTGCATAATTATTTAAAGATATAAGCTTATTATTGTAGTTGATATTGTTTTTTATTCCCTGCGATAATCGACCTATCCTTAAATAATCCCTTTAAATTACAAATATTTTACTGCGCAATATTCCTATAACGCAGCTTTTTAATTAAAATCCTTGTTCTTTATTATTTTTCTTCGCTTTGGATATACCGAAAGACCTGGATATATTGTAACGTAATAATTGGGCTGTCGGTGAATTATGTTTAGGTGTTTAAGCCGGCATCCTATTCAGATGTTTGCTGCAATTCAAAGGAAAAATTACCTATAAATAATTAATGAAATTATTTAAATACAATCCAATGCAAAAATAATATTACGTTTTTCTCAAACTCTTGTATGAATATTAAAATAGTTATATATTTCGAGTGTGTGGGCAATACATTAATAGAGTTTACGAATAATAGTTATTTACAATATAAACAAAATGCGAAATTAGTAGTTGGGAATCGTAAATAATAACAAGGTTTATTAATGGTTAGAAAAAATAAATAAATGTTTGACAAAACACACAGATTCCTATTAGTATTATAAACAGATAGTTAGGGTTAATACGAATTTGAATCTTTTTTTTTTTGACCGCAAGTCTCTGCGTGTACATAGTTTCTTCTATTTTTTTTTTAATCTTATTTACATAAAAGATCGATAACTTTTTGTTTTATTTAATATTATATAGGTGTATAGAACGAGCTGCATAATTTTTTGCTCGACCCCATTTAACGCAAATAAACCATATCGTATCTATTGCGGTTTATATACTTTTTCGACGTGGTCGAATTATTTTTCACGTCCAATTCTGAACACCACATAATTTGTATTTTAAAGGCGTATACCTCGCTTCTACGCGCATTTGAGCGATGTTCCGTGCACAATTCTCAATCAACAATTTATCTCTCTTTCTCTTTCTATATATATATATATATATATATATATATAATATATCTAATAGGCGGTATACATCATAAATGTTACGAATTTAATATTCGTATCGTGTGGTACAGGTTGAGCAGGGAAGAGAGCCGAAAACTATCGATTCCAACCAAATAAAGACGAATATTGTGTTTTAGCAGCCAATAATATTTGAACTATTATTTGTCTATAATACTGTAGGTTTTTTTAATGGCCAACACAATGGTTTAAATGATGAATATGATGACAATTATTAATACTAACCTACGTTTTTTAAAAATATTTAAGTTATACAAGAATACTGACACATAAAATGAAATCAACTGTTTTGTTTTAACATTTTCATGATATACCAACGGTACTTTCATACAATTATTATATAAACCATTAAACACCATGTTTATTTATAAGGGAGAAAATCGTATCATTGAGTGGGGATGGATAGCAGAGTGTACATTCACACCTATTTTTTTCTTTCTCAAAACTCCTTCTTTCGTCTATCAAAAATAAAACGAAAGCACTGTTATGTTATAAGTCTAATATTAAGTCGGTATTTCATATTTTGAATTTTGTATTTTTTTACTTTTCAAATACAATTTTGCTGTGGTCCGACAATAACTGACTAACTATTAAGAGAAAATCAATAACATTGAGTAATTATATTACAAAATACAAAGAACAAATAATAATAAAGATATAATTTTTACACGACAAAAGATTGTATTTATATAAATTATAATCACAGGATATGAACATAAAATACTAATCATTAAATTGTGTTGATAAAAAATCGCAAAAATTAATAATTTCTCATCAACATTTCTAGTTATTTATATTTTAAATCTAGTCACCGGCTTACATGAATAATAATATACTAAGTATAATGTTTATACTGCTTTAGCTTATAACTAAAGGCCTAGCAAGGATTTAAAAGTGGTGTGCCAATATTTTGGCATCTACAACTGAAAAACTGAAATGACACAACTGGGTTTAAACAAAATTAATATTCATAAAGTATGGTAATCATTATTTACAATTTTACGAAAAATATATATTCGATTAGTATAATATATTAATATTTTTTGTCACATTAAACATTAGTGTTCATGAAGACTATGAAAATAAATTTCGTACTAGGTATAAATTAATCTATATCTAAATAATTTTGAAAAGCTTGAAAAAAAAATAGCTAGAGTACAAGTAAAAATAATGTAGATTATTTCAATTCATGAGTAAGTTGATGAATTTATTGTGTAAGAATATATAGCATATACTTTTACTTAGTATGTATAATATAATTATACATTTACAAAACTAAGACATCCGCAGGCTGCAAAATAATACTTAAATAACAAAAAAAAAACCAAATTTTGATTATTTATAAATATTTAACGCGTTATCTTGCACTATAAATGGCTTAGAAATCTTATTAACTATTATTTCTTAATAATAATAATAATAATAATAATATATATATATATAACATATACATACCTATATAAATACTTATAGTTGTTCAACTGAAATATTATATACATAAACACTAGTTATAAGTTATAACCAGTGTTTGGAACTTTATGAATTTGCATATTTGTTAAGAAAGTACATATTTAAAATCTGATTCGATAGAAACGTGTTTCGTGATCACTAGGTTTTAATCCCAAAACTTTTTAACGTATAATTTTGCATATTTTGTACTTTTTTAAGATAGTGCATATTTTTGCATAATATTTAGTTATTTTTAAGCAAATAGAGAATAATTTTCATTTTATTTTATAGTGGGTTAACATCAAAAAACCAACTATTAAAATTATTAAAAACTGCAAAATGACGAATTATTTAATTTTTATTTTTCGATAAATTATGTTTATTGTTTAATAAATCTTTTCGTCTTAGTCATCGTTGAACCGCGATACATTAGCAGTTAATTTTAGTTCAGTTAATAGTTCATAGTTATAAATAGCATAATTTATACTAGATAATCTGTTAGGTAAATAGTGCCGAAACTACCAGTGGTCTTGGTTGTTCACGCACCCCTAATTAGAGCCGATAGGTTTGATTTTAAATATGTATAGTTTATTATAATAATTTAATCTACAGACATACTGTAACTAGGCCAAACTGTGTTAAAATATGTTTTTGACATCTATCAAACTGATTGTATTAAATTATATAAAATTTACTTGCACCCCAATACCTTGTTAGTGAATATATTATATATGTAGCTTTCTTTATTTATTTAATTTAATTAACACCCATAAAAGGTAAAAGTACAGCAAGTTTCTTAATCTTAACATACAATTTAAACAATAGTACAACATTATGATAGAGTATAATTATTAATTAAATGCAAACATTTTTAGTTTGGAAAACTGAATTAAAATTAATAAATTTATTATATGACTCAGACAAGTGACATAACCGACTGTTATTTATATAATTCCTATAGTGATAAAGAGAACACGAAAGCTGGATTTATTTCTAGAGCAGTGACTCTAAAGCCAATTTGAGACAATTTCGGGACAATCAATCATCATGCAGTTTATTAATTTGTAAACGAACAAAACATCTAAATACTTTTGGAATAATACAAGACCAATTCAGTTTGCAATATCAGAGGCAATATACTTATAAAAGCCATTTTATAACTAAACATAATATGTATGATCCGTCTTTGTATTTTTTCAAGCTTTTCGATATGACCAGAGAGAGAGAGAGAGAGAGAGAGAGAGAGAGAGAGAGAGAGAGACGGATTCCAAACTATAATCCAAATTCTAAAATGAACCTTACCAATGTACAGTAAAGTGCAATTAAATATTATGAACTTTAAATCCAGAACAATAATTCCTTTTTAAAAAGCTAAGTACTATTAGAGCTTTAACATAAATTGTGTTTATATGTGCATCAAAACTTAGGTTATATAAAAAAATTATTCCTAAATCACGAACTTGAGCCATCTGTATAATTTCATTATTACATATTTTTTATTTAAAATCAACTAGTGATTGGAAACGATGAAATTATTGATAAATAAACAAATTTCGATACATCCATAAATTATAGAAAAGTTAATAATAATATTGGTCGTACATCAGTCCACCAGACAGTTCAAAAATCTGATTATGAATTGACAATTGTTCGCGTCGTGAATTGATGGCACAGGTAAATATATGATAAAAGCCTGCCATAATCACCATTACTATATGGTGATATAAGAATTGTATAACTACATAACTTATTACATTATTCTTATTGTTTACGGTATATTATATAATTTACCAAATAAAAAATAAAATTAAATAGTTTATTATATTCATCCATATTATTTAAAAAAAAAGTTTAAAATTTTTTCATTTTGTATTAATTATAATTTTAACCAGACCAAAAAACAATTTTCGGAGAACAACAATAGTCAACCTCCATGTGGTGTTCTCTGAGTAATGCTAAATGGCTTCCATAAAAATAATATAACTTAAAAATGGTCCCTGGAGGATGTAATGTGTCACATAAATATGTATTCCTGAAATGTTTTGAGCGAAATTTATTACATTGAATTTTATACCTGAAATGTATTGGTCACAATTTACTACATAAAAATATATACCTGAAATTTATTGGGTACAATTTAAAATTTTCTTCTGTCGTTAGATACAATTTATATTTGTCCCTAGTTAACCATAGGAATAATTATTAATCGAACTCGGTAAAATTTGAAATGAATAATATTATTTTCCGGATTTTACTAAAATCGTGTTGTACAACCTAGGATGTACAAATAATGGCGCTCGAAGTTGATTGTCTAACAGAAAACTAATATTACTTGTATTACCTAATGATATTAAAAATTAAAAACTTGATAATATACTATGTATTCTTGTGTATTAATTAATTGTATTAGATAAATTTCACACGTACCCACCTACCTGTGTATAGTTTTAACGTTCAAGTCTTAATTTGTTAACACACAAATGTTGTTTTATCGTTATTAATTGGGTATTATCACAAAGTAGTAAGCATCATGTGTAAGTATAATTTTAGTGGTCATTGTAAAAAATTGAAAAAATGTTTGATACGAAAGTAAAAATACAACTGCAGTTATCGAGCTAATATTAAGCTGATATCAATAAGCAGTGTTAAGAATAGATGACAAAAATTACATTTAGATAAAATGCAGATAATTTTATATAAATTTATCTAGACACAGATAAAGATAAACATAATTTACATTTATCTAGATTAGATAAAGATAATCTAACTTTTATCTAGATAGATAAAACTAATTTTTATTATATTTAAATAACAGATTTACTTCTTTATCAAGGTAAACATAAAGTAACTAATAGTTAGTAAGTACATACATTAACAGATGTCTTTTGAGTCAAAGAGTCTTAAAGTCTCAAAGTATTAACTTTATACAATTTGCCAGTAGAACATAGAGATATGGTAAAATTATGAGTATATCTACTAATTGGATATTGTTTTGACAGAACAATTTTAATAAAAATAATGAATATTATTTATGGAAAATGAATATGATTTAAATAAAATTTATCTAGATAAGTAAACGTGTCATCTTAGATAACCAATAGATGAATGGCACAATAGTTATCTAGATAAGATAATAGATGAGTAATTTTTTTATCTAGATAAGTCTTAACACTGTCGATAAGGTACCTAATATTATGATAAATCGCATTCAGTAATAATAATATAAGAAATATCAGTTTATGATATATGCCAACGGCGAGAGGTAAATAATAATATTATATTCATACAACAACTGTAGTTTGCCCAGCAGGACAAAATAATAATAATATTTGAATACTCACACGGTGCTTGAATAAACATTACATTTTTTTTTGTCCGATCCTCACGTCAATTCGGATACGATCTGTGGCTGATGAATTGGAATGGTATAATAATAATACGTTTTCGGGTAGACACGTGTCGCTGCGCATCCGAACGGTGTCCGGTCGAGACTAGGATATCGAAACGTTTATAGAAATCCATCACAACATTTACATTTTAAAAGGTTTTCGTCCGTACCATCTGCAGATGACAATATCGACAATTTACACGCGATAAGAAATATCGATATACATATTACACGAATTACTGCGATGCTTTCAAGGAGTGTTTGAAGTTTTTAACAGTCGGCTCGCACTCGTAATTATGTCCATCTTATCGATGTGGAATTTTTCAAAAGAAAATCATTTCCTATGTACAGTGTAAAGCGTTGCGAGTTTTTGTGCGTAAATGTCGCACAAGCCAGTTTATGCTTATTCTTTTAAAATTTACTTTGTGTACGGAATTTCTTTTGTCTAAAAAAAAGTTTGCGATTCGATTGAGGTATGAGAAATTATTATTTGATGAAATGTTCTTCTTTTATTTAATTTTCGCAAAATCGTAAAAATTAGATTACTATGTTTCAGCGTTCGTATATAGTATTTTTGATATCCTAATGTAGAATTTTGGTTGTCTAGAGAAAAAAGTTTACGATTCGATTGAGACATGAGAAATTCTCTGACAAAATTTTCTCCTTTCATATAATTTTTGTTCAAATTATATAGTTCACCCTCTTACACAAATCACTATCGATAGGTATAAAGGCGCTTTTATCTCTAATACTGTTAGACTATATGTATAGAATTTTTTGCTGCTCAAAGAGTATCACTAATAATATTTTCACCTGTCAAAAAAAATATCTCACTATCCAAGTTTTATCTGCCACTTTACTATCATGTGGCTAACCCTCCGATTTGTCATATGATTCAATTTATATTTAATGATGGGTATAACTTTTTTTTTTATATTTTTTTCCAGCAGCACGTTTTTATTAGCAGTTTAATATAAATTAATGTCACGGTTTTCTAAAAAATAAATTAAATATAGTAGTATAATAATATTAGTACTACTATATATAATAGTATTTACATTCATAAATTAATATTTATAACTATAGCTGAAACTTTATTGATATACCAATATAGTACAGTAGGCACGTATCATCGCACATTTTTTCAACACAATAGATATAATAAAATATTTAAAATAAAACAAAATTACGATTATGTAGGTCGATGTTAAACCTATTTTGGATTCATTGGTTCCGTAATATTATCGATATAAAGATGTAAAGCACACTGCATATACACTAAATATATTGATAAAGAATTAGGGGTGTCCAATCCACGTCTTGTGATAAGTTTTGATGTTGCCCTGTCGTACATTTCATAACCATCAATAACTTATGTACTTATATAATAAGAAAAAAAATTATTAGAAACAAAACCTATTATCATACGGTATCCATGTGAATGTATTATTGTTATTACCATGAAAAAATAAAGTGTATGTGGCCCATGACAACTTCTACTTACTTAATGTGGCCCTGTCTTCCCAAAAGGTTGGACACCACTGATAAAGTTGATGCCAGTGATGGATCCGGGCATGCCGAAGAATAAAAACATACATTTTAAATACTAAAATGATTTAATCATCAAATACTGTAACTGTGCATATCTGGTACTCGCGTACGTATTTTAAAATAATAATGTTTAATAAACACTTCATCTATTCAAGTTGAACTTATCTGTATTTATTATGATTTTATCGAATTTTTTTGCTGATAATGCTTCTGTATCAGCTACTTATACAAAGTCTATCGATGTGAGGCTTGTTGAGATTTCGTTCCACTCGTGGTACTAACCATCTAGCAGCCCTATATTTAGTGGTGAGAGGTGCACAGTGGGAAATCGCCCTCCCCCTAGTGGATCATTTTTATAAATTTCTTTTGTTGTGTTAGCCAACTTGTAATAATTTTAATTATAAAAAATGTTGTATTGTATTGTCCATTTATAGTTGGAAATTTAACTGAGGTAGTATATTATGGGGTATTCTCTCAAATTTATTTTTATATAAATGCTGAACGATTACTTTGATTAACTGATTATCACAATATAACATTACATATTTACACAATACGCAGAACGCAGCCCACATTTAGGTTAGACTTAATAGCTCGACAGTCTTTATTGTTATTGAAACTGAATTATCAATAACAAATAAATTAGATTTTAGTGAAACAATAAGAATTATTTGCTCAGAAACAGGTGAGAAGAAAACAATTGTAATTATATATTTAGGTTTTGTTATTTAATTTTGACATTAAATAATATGTACCTATATTACAATATATTATACTGTTATTATATTATGATTATTAATAATTAATAAAAAATAAATATGTTGAATTATTATTGTTTATTTTGATATCTATATATGTATAATTCTTGACTTTTTATTTGATGTATATTATATATTATAAAATAATTATTCATATAATATTTATAATATAATGTACCAAGTACATGTAATTACTTAATATATTATGTAAAGATATTTAAGTATATTTATGATTTCAATTGCGATTGGTATTAAAATAGGTACCAAAACACATGAATGAATGATACCAATATGATATTATATACTATTTCTATAAAATACAAGTTAAGTTTTATAATTTTTACTTATTTTTAACATCGAACACTCATTCTTCTGTGCTTCGTCGATGATTCGATTTCGATTTCATATTATTGTATTTGACTGTAAGTACTTTGAGTGACGCAAACAACGTTGATAGTTTTCAGTATATTATTATTTGATAAAATAATTATTAATTATCATTATAATTTTCGTAGAAATTGGATGTATAAGTAAATTTTATAAGTAAACTATTTTTTTTCTTCTAAATTTAACGGTTCATATAAATGTGTAATTCTTTGTAATTTTTTGCAATAAATTAGCGTGCCTGCATGCCCACGAATTGGAGTTCAAAGTCAGCATTTACTTTATGAATTAAAACGAGATTTGCCACTAGTCATTTTCAAAACGCGAATACTGTCACCAAATTTACGATAAAATAGCTTCTACATTTCGAGCTGAACGTCTCTGACACGTCAATCTAACGAAATTCGGCCTACCCCGATAAACCCATTGTTTGCGTGGAATCAAAAACTCAACACTTTGTGACGTTTATTTATTTCGATAAAACTCGAATCGGTTGACGACGAAATTGATTAATTTTATTTCAAGAATACCAAACATGGTGTTTTTATGATGTTTTTCTCTTAGAATTATTTTCATAATTTGATTTATTATTATTTTCATACAGTGCACATGTTCGAGTCTCGTTCAATAATGGGGGAGTTTTTCAATTTTTTATAACCTTATTTTTCGCACCATTGTTGTATGGCTTTATGTCCGACAATTATTTTTGTCTGCGTTGATATGGTCTGTCGACGTCTGGGCTTCAACTCTATAGTAAAGATATTCTATGGCTCTGGGACTTGCTAAAATTTTCAATTATAATAATTTTAAAAATACAATTTCCAGCAAGGACGAAAAAACGCAATTGTTTGTTGTTAGTGTTTCATTCTAAGCAGTTAAAATTATATAAAAACAATTTTATATTTTATTTGTTCGTGATGGCATTAACAATAATAGTATTATTTTTATTAGCACTCAAGAGTAAAATTTTCACACTATAAATTCGAAGCGAAATGTTGACTATATAGTCTATATTGGTTTTACAATAATATAATTATTTTTGAGTAAATTGATTGAAAAGTTTAATGGTACCTTCGTAGATAAAGTAATTTATATAATTGGTACTTTAAAGATGTACTTATATAAGCACTGAGATACTACAGAAATCTGTGAAATAAAGACAGAACTTATTATTAATTATTTCACATTATTATAGTATTAACAATTTCATAATAATTTTTTTTTCGGTCATATAAAATAAGACATCGCATAGTACCTATAATATATTATTTAAAATAGATACAGTTTTTGTATTTTTTATAAATTTCCACGTTTAATAGATAAATAATTTTTTGGTTTTGATTATTGAAGACCTTAAATTAAAACATAAGCTAATAGTAAAAATTAAGTCTGATATGGACCTCACAGAGGACGAGGAGTCGTGAATGGACGTAGAGGAGCTTTGAAGTCGCGGTGTTGAAATAATTGTAAAACTGGTTAAGTTTCTGACGATTAATTTTATTATAATTTAGAAAAATGACTGGCGTGAAGGTGCTCGCTGTAGTCTGGCTAAATCACGTCTGAATTGATGCCGATTCGGGCTCCCTT
>JACXSJ010003816.1:0-18938 GCA_014851325.1 Pentalonia nigronervosa | reverse complement strand
GTCACTAGCAATTTGTCTACGTATATGTGGTGGCGCTATTCCTGCTAGAGGGTAAAGTTTATCTACTGGTGTTGGCTTTAAGCAGCCTGTTATAATGCGTACCGTTTCATTTAACGCAGTATCAATTTGTTTAGTGTGTGTTGATCTGCCCCACACAGGACATGCATATTCAGCCACCGAGAAACATAGAGCTAGTGCACAGATTCTAACTGTTTCGGGATGAGCTCCCCACTTTGAGCTAACTAGTTTTCGCAGTAGAGTGTTTCTAGCGCATATTTTTCGTTTCAAGGCAACACAGTGTTCCTTATAGTTGAGTGATCTATCAAGGTTTACACCTAAATATTTAGGGTAGGGTGTGTGTTCTAACTTAACTCCTTCCCAGGTGATGTCCAGTTTTCTAGATGCTAGCCTGTTTTTCAGATGAAACGCACATACTTGAGTCTTCAGTGGGTTAGGCTTCAGCTTCATACTTTTGTAGTATATGTAATGGTTTTAAGTGAGGACTCCAATTTTGTTTCTACTCCTTCAAAGTTGTTATCTTGAACTGCAATCGCTGTATCATCGGCGTAGATGAAATGCCTGGCATCTGGAGTGATAGGTTGGTCGTTCGTATAAATATTAAAAAGGATTGGGGCCAGAACACTGCCTTGTGGAAGTCCATTTTTTTGCCTTCTCCATCTACTTTTCTTGTTTCCTAGTGTCACGTAATATCTTCTGTGTTGAAGTAGTGCCTGTATTATCTGCGTAAAACCTTTGTCTCTTGTTAGGTTGTAGATTTTTTCGAGTAAAATTCTATGACTGACCGTATCGTAGGCTGCTGTCAGGTCTATTAGGGCTACTCCAGTTATATATTTCTTTCCGAAACCGTTTTCAATGAACTGGGTCATATTTAGTAACTGTCCCGTGCATGATTTACAGGAAAGCCTGAAGCCTGCTTGTTCTTTTATCAATTTTTCGTCAATATGTTCCACTATGCGATTGTGAACCATTCTTTCGAAGGCTTTGTATAAGTGACATAAAAGTGATATAGGCCGGAAATTTTTGGGACTTGTAGGTTCTTTACCTGGTTTTAAAAGGGCTAATATGTGAGCTTTTCTCCAAATTTTGGGTAGTTTGTAGGTAGATCTGATTTCATTGAACATCTCTAGTATCCATTGTTTGGTCTTGGGACCAAATTCTTTAATTTGTTCAACACACATATCATCCAGTCCAGCGGCTTTCCTATTTTTAAGCATCATAATAGCTTCGTTTAGTTCTTCTATGTTGAATTGCTCTTTAAAGTGCCCAGATCCTTCATATACAATTGTGTGTTTTTCCTTGGTTTTCTTGTGGTTTGTATCCCTCTGACCTTTTCCGTTTAAGAGAAGTTTGTGCGCGATTTGATCTGGTGTAGTTATGGTTTGTGAATTCCTTTGTTTTGGATCATTGTTTAGTTTCTTCATTAAACCCCAGGCTTTTTGGCTACTGTGTTTCATATCTATGCTTTCTACTAAATTTATCCAATTTGTTCTCCTTTCTGTACCTATTGCTTTTAATAGAAATTCACCTTTATTTATGGTTTCAAAACCAAAAGAGTCCTTCTCATACAATTCGGTGTATGTATTCATATGTTCTATTAGCTCTGAAGAGAGGCCCGTTATGTATTCTGTTCTACAGCCCCTTGGTATATGATTTCTTGATACTCTTTTAACTATATTCACAAAAGCCTCGTAGTTTTCTGTGGTTGGTGCGATTTTAATGACCTCCGAATCCAATTCGGTTCTGAAGTCATTCCAATTTGCCTTTCTAAAATTAAACCTTCTTTTCATTGGCACTATAGTGGGTTTAATGATAGCATTTATTGAACATACAATTGGTCGGTGTTGGGAGCGCGGGATTGGTTTTGCTACTTTCTTAACACACTGTTGTCTAATAGTTTCACTGACCATGATCAAATCTGGGTTATACCCTCTTTTCCACCTTGCACTATTAAAGGATGGAGGTAACTTAGAGTCATGTATAATCGACAATTGGTTTCCCTCTGCCCATTGTTCAACTCGGCTTCCATCGTCATTTGTATTTTCGTATCCCCATTCTGTGTGATGGCTATTGAAATCACCAGTTATTATTTTTGTTCTTGAATTGTTAAAATTATCAGGCTTGTGGAAAGTAAATGGAACATTAGGTGGTTTGTATAAAGATGTAACTGTGCACTTTGCTAATTCTATCGTTAAAATTTCTATTCCTTCAAAATTTGTTACATTTGATGACTTTATTTCCAACATGGGTTTAGTGAAAATAGCGCTACCATGTTTATTATATGGTATTTCAGCTACCAATTTCATCCCTCGGATTTTTGGTTTATCCCGTCCGTTACCTGTGTGTTTCCTGGATACATATTATATCACATTGTGTTTCCTTACATAAGTTTGCTAGGAGTACTTCCTTGTCGCCAGTCAAACCTTCGATATTTATCGATGTTATCGTCAGGGCTGGCCCTGAGAAGGGCCTTTTTATAATTGACTTTGAGTTATTGTTGATCATGTGTGGTCTATAAAACCTGTGCCCCGTTGTGGAAAGATTAGCCGTTTAGTGATATCACTAAATCGTTGCCTAGGGTGTACCGCGTAGAGGTTCTTTCCGTACACCCCAGATGAATATGAAAAGTATATTAATGACATACGAAAAAAAAAGAAAAAATTGAATATCCCAATAATACGAACTGTAAAAATAAAACAAAATACTCTCAAAATCAATTTGACGAAGATGTAACTAATTATATTATTCATTCAATGGCACCTCTAAGTACAGTAGAAAATCCATTTTTGAAAAAAAAAAAATGTTTATTGCATCTGGAGTTCTTAAAAATAATAGTTTAACTTTAATGAGTCGCCGAAGCCTTAGTAGAAAAATCGAAACTCGTTTTAACACAGGCATTGAAAAATTAAAAAGTGCATTAGAAAAGGTAAACTATTTATGTACAACAGCTAATGTGTGGTCAGCAAAAAGAAGAAGTTTTATGGGTGTAACCGTTCACTGGATTGATGAAGATTCGTTAAAGCGAAAATCAGCTAGCCTTGCATGTCGTCGTTTTAAAGGTGCTCATACACACGATAGAATCGCAAAAATATTACATAATATATATTACAAATACAATTTGGACGTGACTAAGGTAAATAGTATATTATATAAATTGTATTTTTAATAGTTTAAGGACTGTTTCACACGAGCAATACTTTAAGGTATGGATTATTTATATAGAACTTTTCTATAGTTTACCGGACATGCATTTTGCAATTTTTTTTTTTTATCACCCTATGTATTTTTGGCTAAATAATATACAATTTCATTTATAAAAATTGTAAAAAATGTTTTTTTTTTTTTATTATTTTAGTGACTTAATTCTTAATAATATATAATATATAATTTTACGATAAAATATCACTCGTGTGCAATGGCACTAAGATATTAATTTAATAAACTTGAACAATTTTTTTCGTTAATAGGTAATAGCAATGGTTACAGATAATGGAAGTAATATGGTTAAAGCATTTGATGTATTTGGGGTATAAATGATACATTTTAGAAAATTGAGTGATAGGAATGATTCTGACGAAAGTGATAGCGATTCAAGTGTTAATAGTTTTCAAAGTGAAGATTTAGAAAATGAACCTAACATTATTCTTTCTAGGCACATTCGATGTTGTGTTCATACATTGAGCCTTTATGCTACCAGTGATATAATGAAAACCATCAAATCATCACCACATCTCCATGACATGCATACTAAAATCATGCAAAAGTGTAATACATTATGGAATGTGGCAAGTCGACCAAAATCAGCAGAGATAATTCAGTCAATTTTAGGACATACCCTATCAAGATCCGGTGAAACGAGAATTCACTATTTGATTCATTATCTCAAATTCAAAAAATAAAAGAAAAATCTAGTGAACTTACTAGAGCACTTAATTTAAAGCAGTGTTCATTCACTGTTTCTGACTATAATTACATTTAGGAATTTTTATTTTGTGTTAAGCCTTTATCACAAGCTTTGGACATATTACAAGGAGATAAAAATGTATTTTATGGTATGGTTTTTCCCACACTATTATGCTTGCAACGAAAATTAATGGTTATTAACAGTGAACAATTGATGTATTGTAAATTAATTCGAAAGAGTCTTCTAGATAGCATAGAAAAAAGATTTTCTAATATTTTAAGTTTTAATACGGTTGAAGCTGATAATTCAGCTATTGCTGCTTTTTCTCACCCAAAGTTCAAAAATAAATGGTTAAATTGTATTCATACATCATATTCTCACGATAAACTTTTATCAATATTTAAAAAATCAGTAACAGCTGAATCTATAACAACTAGTGAAGAAATTGTTGAAATTGAAGAAGATCACTCTGATTTTTATGACTTTGGTCCAACAATACAAAATGACACAGCAGAAACATCTACGTCAGCTGAGATTGAAGTACGTATAAGAAATTAAATGTTTTAATTGAAAAATTAATTTAACTACGGTTTTGAATGTATGTTCAAGGTCTTAGGCGTCATTTCTATCGTTTCCCATGTGCGGATGACGCCTTAGGGCGTCATTTATACATTTATTTTCAACTATTTTTAATTTTGTCAGCGTTGCGTTTTAATCTTTTTTTTTCGCCAGCGTTGTTCAATACATATTACTGTATATGTGTGTACAATTCGTATCTCAAATTTTCTATTTTTAGGTCTACGATAAGACTTGAACGGGAAATTCTTTTATACTATTATTTCATGTTATTTTAGCATTACTTTATCAGTTGTTCGCATGTGGTTGACTGTGTAATACGTAATTATAACTGTTCGTGATTCGACTGTAAAATACGTAATTAATACTAGCCGTTATTTGACGTATTTTATTCTTATTTTTTGACAATATGAGTAATAAATTGAATGAATCTGGTCCATCTCGACCAAAGCACATTTGTACAAATCGGGGATATGAAAACAGGATTGAACAGATGATTTTCAAGTCCGAAAGTGATGAACATTTTGAATTTTACGACTCCGGCAGCGATTTTATGGCTGAAGCTTCTTCTCAGGTTGCGAATGATTCTGAAAGTTCCGAATGTTCCGATATTGATGTTGATGTGAACGATACAGGTAATATACAAAATACTCCTACACAATCATGGTTTGAAGAAGAAACTGATATGCCTAATTTTAATTTTACGAAATATAATGAATTACTGGTTCCAATACCAGGTGATGGAAGTCCTATAGCTTTTTTTTTCTTATTATTCGATGATGATTTCATTAATTTATTGGTCGATGAAACTAACAGTTACGCTGAAAAAGAGTTTTCACGTATTGGTCATTATCCGAGTTCACGTATTTCGACGTGGAAACCCACGAATAAAGACGAAATGCTGACATTTTTAGCTCTGATTATTCATACTGGTACGATAAAGCTAAATAGATTGAACGATTATTGGAAAAAGCACCATCTGTTTAATATAACTTGCTTTTCAAATTATATGAGTAGGGATCGTTTTTTAGTAATAATGCGCTGTTTTCATTTTGCACCAAATATTGATGACCAAGCACAACCTTTAGATCGCTTGTACAAGATAAGACCATTAATTGACTATTTTAATAATAAAATGAATACTATCCAAAATATACTATCCAAAAAAAGAGCTGTCACTTGACGAATCGATGGTTTTGTTGAGAGGACGTCTTGTTTTTCGGCAATACATTCAAATTAAGCGCCATAAGTATGGCATAAAACTATATATGCTAACAGAAACGGCTGGTTTAGTTATAAAGTTTGCTATTTATACTAGAGTATTCGATGATATAGGAGGACAAGGTCATGCTTCTAAAGTAGTTTTGCATTTGATGTTTGAAAAATTAGAAAATGGTCATTCCTTGTATATGGATAATTTTTACAACAGCTTTGATTTGGCAACTTCGTTGATTCAGAAAAATACGTACTATACCGGAACGTTGAGAAAAAATAGGAAAAATACACCAGTAGAAGTGAAACAGGCAAAATTGAAGAAAGACGAAACTATTGCTAGGTATTCGAATGGCGTGGTAATTGGAAAGTGGAGAGACAAAAGAAAGGTCGCTTATATATCAACAGAATTTAAAAACAACCTGGTAGTTTCAACAAATAAACGTGGCCATAATAAAACTAAACCAGAACCTATCGTTAACTATAACAAGTTTATGAGTGGTATAGACCATCAGGACCAAATGCAAAGTTATTATCCTTGCACTAGAAAAACAATTCGATGGTACAAGAAAATTGGGATACATACTGTACAAATGTTGTTAATGAACTCATTTTACTTATATAATAAATATAAAATTGGATCTAATATGCCATTATACGACTATCATTTATCTGTATTGAGCGTTCTTCTACCAAAAGTTCCAAAATCAAGAATATTAATGTCAAAAGTGAATCATTTACCAAAAAAACACGAAGTTGGAAAAAATGGAAGAGCAATAAGAAAAAGATGTCAACTATGTTATACGCAGAAGATTCGAAAAGATACGGCATATTTTTGTGATGCTTGCCCAGAACAACCCAGTCTATGTCAACAACCATGTTTCAATGATTTTCATTCAAGAATAAATATTTAGTACAAGTAATTTATAAATAGATTAGGTTAGTATTAAGTATAAAATTTCAATGATATTTAAGTTTTTTTATTAAAAGTAAAAATGTGATTATAAAATGTTTGATAAGTTGTACACAATTGTTTTATAACTAATATTGTAATAATAAAGTATTTGAATGATAATTATTTTTATTTATATATTTATACGATGACTGACGCCCAATGGCGTCTAACAGCGTCTGGCTAAAAAATTATTCAGTGACACTGATGACGCCAATAGGCGTCATAAAAAAAAAAAACACGTACATTTGACCAACACCGGGGAATGGGTATACGAAAATCAAGCCGCAGCGAACGTGTTAAAGTATTTTGAAGATCCACGCCAACGTCTTGAATGTTTAAACTCATATCCTACAGTGAAAAATATTTTTCTTTGATATAATACTCCTGTGGCATCTTCAGCTCCGGTAGAGAGACTATTCTCTTTTGCGACGATGACAAATTTACCAAAGTCAAATAGATTATCGGATGATTTATTTGAGTATAAAGTTGTATTAAAATCAAATTTAAATAATCAATTGCAAAATGGAAACTAAAAATTAAAATTAATTATTATTTACTATTTTTATTATTATCATGATTATTGTTATTGTTATTATTATTATTATTATTTTCTTTGTTATATAATATATTAATTGAGTATTAAGTTTTATTAAAACCAAATTTAAATTATTAATCGCAGAATGGAAACTAAAAATTAAAATGAATTATTATTTAAATTTAATATTATTATTTTTGTCATGATTATTGTTATTATTATGTAAATTATTGTTGTTGTTATTATGATTATTTTCTTTGTTATGAATATTATATTTTTATGACAATTTTGTCACACGAAAATTGGATATTATTCACAATTTATTCACAAGTTAAATTATTAAGAATAATTTTTATTTTTATTCACTAGTTGAATTATTCAGAATAATTTTTTATTTTTTATTCGCTACTAAAACTATTCAAAATAAAATATTATTCTTTATTCGCAAAATAATAAGTTATTCATGCTTTTATTTTTTATTCATTATTTTGATTTGTTTTTGCCCGACTCTGCTAATAGAGTGTATATCAAATAATATTGCATTAACAATTCAAGAAGCTATTAAACATCTGGAGTTTTTAGCATATATCAATAGATTCAACGTTTGACTCAGCGCGTAAAGAACAAGTTTCTTTCATTGTTCGATATGTATGTAAAACTACTGGCGTAGTGAATGAAAGGTTAATTGCGATGCGCAAAATCGGATGAGTTTTGGTTGAATAGCGGTAGTAATCTCTCGTAGGCCTCTCGTGGACTAATAACGATAAGTTTAGAGCGCTACCGGAGGTACGATTTTGTACTATCATACAGAACCATAATTACAGGTATAAGTTTGTAAACTGGTAATAATTTAACACGCGAGTGATTACGCGTTGTGTTATAAGTGGTATAAAACTAAATTAATATTTTTAAACAAATATCATTATTTTTATGGTCATGGTTGGTTTTAAGATATTTTCTTTTTTAATTGTTTCACTAAATAATATTGTAATAATGAATATTAATAATATAATACAATGCCTACAAGAAGAAGAAGAAGAAGAAGAAGATTTAAATATTAGTGATCAGAATTTAGAACAGTCAGGTAATAGTGATTCTGATATTATACATTCATTTATATCAAATAATTTGATAATAATGTTCCTAAAAAAAAAAAAATAAAAATGTTATAATGTTATCAATAATGCATTGTTATTAAATATATCGACCCGGATTCTGGTGATTTGAATAAGCCAAAAGTTATAACATTCTACAATTTGACCAAAGGTGGAATATTCAGTTACACAAAAATGTAATCGTTAGCCATTTACAGTTTTTTGTAATTTGTTGAATATTAGAGCAATAAATGCACGAATAATTTATAAAACAAATACTAAAGATTTATTTATCAAAAGAAAATTTCTTACGGACTTGTGCAAAATACTTACAAAATCTCATTTGTCAAGACGTGCAATGATACCTAGACTCGGATTACCACTTCGACAGAAAATACAAAATATCACAGAATTTCAAACACTAGTGAAAGAAAGCTACGATGTACATACTGTCCAATACGCAAAAATAGATTTACCCACCATCAATATAGCCTTTGTTCCAAACCAATTTTTAAGGAACATAGTGCATGGACTAACTTAATTTGCCCAATTTGTAATAAAGCTCTCTGCCAGGTTTTCAGCTAATTTCCTGCTTACTAAATGTTCTTTGCTTCAGAGACTGTAACTAGTAGCGTACAAAAAATTCTTAAAGCAATACAAGTATTTATAAAAATACTCTCAAATTTTAGAGTATATATATTTCGTTTAATATTTTTAATGGAGGTATTTTAATTTCTGTTAGAAAAACAGATTTATAAATTTTTCTTAAAAGCAATAATTCATTCAAATTATTTGGTGATAAATTATTAGAATATATTTTTATGATTTCTTCAACTTTATTTCAAGTTCTATAGAAAATAACTTCATAGTAGTATATTTTAACCTTCCTGGCTCTCCTAGCCCACATATGTGCGTGACGTATATTTTATCTCGCTCAACCCGCATCTTCACAGCTGCCAAGTTCCTCTGCCTAGCACTCCTGACCCTCCTTGCCTGTTTACTTGAGTGAGGTAAATTTATCTTCCTCAACCCACTTCCTCCACTTTCTAGCCCTCCTGACACTCCTAATCATCCTAGCCCGATTTAATTAATATAGTATGTATTGTAAAGAAATATGATATAATTAGGGTAATATTTTTTATACATATATATAATTTCAAAAGTATATCAATTCTTATTTTAAATGAATCTTTTTAAATTCAACAACTTATTATATAAAATTACAACTCTGTAGTGTAATATTATTTTTGTTAATAATAATAATAATAATAATAATAATAGTAATTTATAACTATTAATTAAGGCAAATTATAAGGTCTCGTTTCAAGTTTAGTAGACAATGTTGTATTGCCATGGTAGTTCTCCATCTTCTGATACAAAATAATTCATAAATTCTATTCTAACATCTTTTGCATTTCCACTAAAATTTTTAGGTCCATTTATGTTTAAACTCAATAAATTACTGGCAGGCATTCCTTCCCATTCCTTCAGGTACATGATACCTGGTTGTATTTGACCATCTGAAGTTTCATGATCTAAACTTTCAAAAGGTGTGTACAATTATCTAGTTGTTTTCTTAGTGTGTAAATAATTATCTAGACAAGTGAGGCAAAAATTGCGCGATCAGCGTTATCTGGCTTAAGCATAATAAGTTTTCATTAAACTCGAAAAATATTACCAGTAATTCCAAATGCATTTTCAACTATTCTTCTGACTCTTGACAATCTATATTTAAAAACTCTATGCAGCATGTTGTTCATTATTGAAGCATGTGGGAAAGGATTCAATAAATAAGGCTGTAAGTTAAAAGCAGAATCCCCAAGTATTAAGTATAGAACAGGAGTACTTCCTCCAGATAATTTTTGAGTAATATTGAGTAATTGTTTTTCCAAAAAGACGCAATTTCTGAACATTATCTGCTCAACTACTTGAAGTTTTAAATGAAAATAAATCATTAAGAGAAAAGGTTGATGAACTTGAAGTTAAAATATTGGATATTGAGTGTATTCGTAACAAGGAACCATTATGTAATTTAGCCCAGGAAAAAATATACTCTGAACTTTTGGACCGTCAATCTAGATCACGTAATATAATATTATTTAATGTACCAGAACCTACCAATTCGCCTAGCCAAACTCAAGATATTTCTATCCTCAAAGATGTATTCAACACCATCGGTATACAAGCTGACCCATTCATCGACTAGGTAAAGTTTCCAGTAAGCCTCGCCCACTGCGTATTGTTCTTTCTAATCCAGCTGACGTTTTTGAAGTCTTAAAGGCAAAAAGGAAACTGCTTGGAGTAAATAATCTAAGTACAATTCGTATTTCATCTGACCAAACCTTACAACAGCGTAAATATTTTTCGTCTATCATGGCTGAATTACAATCCCGTAGAAATGCAGGTGAATCTGATTTGTTTATTAATTATTTTAACGGCCTGCCGACTATTTCAAAAAACGATAAGCCAACCACAAAATTTTAAACGATTTATGTGTATACTACCAGAACGTACGTGGTATCAACACTAAATTAGATACGTTTATCCGTAACCTTGCACTCTCCGATTACGATATTATTATATTAACTGAAATCTGGTTATCAAACAATGTAGTCAATGCTGAACTTGGATTCTGTACCAACTATCAAGTATTTCGTTGCGATAGATATGTCATACGCCGTACCGACATTAGAGGTGGTGGAGTACTTATCGCAGTGAAGAACAAATTTCCCAGCCGTCGACTGCACCTACACGACAATTCAATTGAGCAACTGTATATAGAAATAAATATTAATTCTTTTTCATTAATTGTTGGCGCGATGTATTTGCCATCAGGCTCTGATATTGCTGTTTATAATTATCATTTTGATATTATAGATAATCTAATGTGTAATAAACCTAACTCTAAATTTTTAATATTAGGAGATTATAATCTCCCAAATATTCAATGGATTTCTGTAAATAATAGTGTTATTACAAATTTAACCAATATTAATAATTTAAACTCGAATATTCTAACTAGTCTTTCGTATATTAATTTAATGCAACATAATTTAGTTTATAATCGCTCTGGTTCAATGTTGGATCTAGTTTTTTTCAAATACAAATAATATAAGTGTGTCCTCTGTAATATATCCCCTTGTCTCATTGGATCGTTTGTATCATCCGGCATTGTTAACTAAGATATCGGTCCTATTATCTCAGCCATTAAATTATAAAAAACAAATATATGACTTTACACATTGTGATTACAATGTTATAAGATCACATATTGCTTCAGTGGATTGGAATGGTATATTGAACAATTTAAATATTAATGATGCTATTCATATTTTTTACGAAAATATTTTTAAAATTATTGATTTGTCATGTACAAAAAATATTTATATACGTCAAAATATTCTTTATGGTTTAGTAAGTCATTAAAGCAATTGTTATTAAAAAAAAAAAAAAATAGCGCTCAGTGTAAGTCACAAAATAAATTTGATTATAATAGTTTTATCTCTAAAACTCAAAATTCTATAAAAACTAATCCAAAATTATTTTGGAAATTTATTGGTAATAAACGAACTAATTCCACTCTTCCTGAATCTATGTATTACAATAACGTTAACTACTGTGGTGGTGCTGATATTTCCAACTGTTTTGCTCAATTTTTCTTTAGTGTTTTTGATCAACCAAACATTTGTAATGCAGTTCCTGGTATCGAATATTCTATCATGCAGTCTGTAGATTTTAATAAATGTGTTTTAATTTTAAATGACGTATACGAAGAGCTCAACCACATAAGTAATAAATCATGTTCTGGTCCAGATGCAATACCATGTATATTTATTAGGCAATGCAAATTCGTTCTAGCTATCCCCCTGCTATTTTTATTCAATCTATCTCTCTCGTCGGGCATCTTTCCTGAAAAATAGAAAGTTACCTATGTATCACCTATCCCTAAAGGAGGTGATAATTCTCAAGTATCTAGTTACCGTCCTATCTCTATAATCTCGATTATTCTAAAACTATTCGAAAGTATTGTATCAAAAAAACTTATTCCAATATTTAAAAACCTAATTATTGATGAGCAACATGGTTTTATGGCCGGAAGGTCGACAGCTACTAATCTTTTAGTATTCCAACGTTACGTATTAGATGCATTTAAGGCAGGGCACTAAGTAGATTTTATCTATACTGACTTTTCGAAAGCTTTCGACAAAATTGACCACAATATTCTTGCCGCCAAATTATACCACTTGGGCTTACGGAATCCTTTTTATTCGTGGATAGTATCTTTTTTAACGGGTAGGAAGCAATTTGTTAAAATTAAAAACTTTAACTCAAGTCAGTATAATGTAACTTCTGGTGTCCCTCAAGGGTCTCATATTGCTCCATTATTATTTAACTTATTCATTAATGATATTAAATTTTCCAATGCACGTATGTTACTCTTTGTGGATGATTTAAAATTATTTCGTATTATAAATACCTCAAAATATGCTATATTACTTCAAAATTATATTAATGTTCTCTATGAGTGGTGTAACCAGAACAGCTTTCATTTAAATATTTCAAAGTGTAAAGTATTAACTTTCTCGAGAAAACGGTCACCATATCTTCATAACTACCATTTAAACCACTCAGAGCTCACTCGTGTCTTTAAGACTAAGGATCTAGGTATAATATTTGATGCATATTTATCATTTAATGAACACTATTTAAGTATTCAAAACAAAGCTTCTTCTATGCTAGGATTTATAATTCGAAGCTGCAAAAGGTTTAATAATCCATATGCATTAAAAGCACTTTATTGCGCTTATGTCCGGTCAATTTTGGATTACAACTCTATAGTTTGATCACCTAGTAGAATAGGTCCAATTCAAATGATAAATTCGATACAAAATCGGTTTTTGAGGATTTTGTGTTTGTACTGTTTTCAACGTCAACCTCACTCCTCTTACCAGCCACTTTTATCTTCTTTAAATATAGATTCGTTGGAGATACGTAGGAAAAAAATTAAAAATAAAATAAAATAAAATAAAATAAAAATAAGTATAGGTACGTGTACCTATGATTATAAACATTAAATTAGTAAATATCTTCACATAATTATAAAATAATTAGTAATCACTAATATATAATAACAGTAAGAACTTTTTATCAATTAAAAATACATAGATAGGTACTAATAATAAATTAAAAACTTGATTTAAAAAAATTTTAGTATTAAAATTAATAAAAATGGTAAATAGTTAAATATAATTAATTACAACTCGTAATATTTTATATAACATTATGTATACATGTATAGCTATAAATATTAAATAAGTAAGTATCTACCTATAATATTATAAACTAATTAGTAATCAGTAATCATTATTATATAATAACAGTTAAAACTTTTTATCTATTAAAAATACATGGATATGTATTAATAATTAATAAATTAAAAACGGAATTTAAAATATATTTAAATTACTGTTTAAAAAAATTATAAAATCTAAATTTTTTGGTGATAATCTGTTTCTACGTTCATTAGTAATTTGTCCCATTTTCGAAAAAACACTCTCTGATGGAACGGATGTAACCGGAATACTCAAGTACATGAGTTGCATTTTATATAATTCTGGAAACGTAACTTCATATTGCTTCCAAAATTCTAAAGGATTTTTTTTCCTATCTAAAGGTGGAATTTCTAAATACTGGCGTATCTAGGGTTGCCATACGTCTCGGAAAACTGGGACTGTCACCGGTTTTCGACTTTGTGTCCCGGTGTCCCGAAAAATGTTTTCAGGACGCCTATATGTCCCGGTTTTAGGAAAAAATTAAAATAATTGAAATCGAGAGTCAACACGTTAATGTTAAAGATAACTAATAGTTGATAAATCCATAGGCTAAATATAAAATAATCATATCGGGAATATTCAAGAACAACAAACAAGTCATGTGCGCTGTGCACTGTGAAGTGTACATGTTTTATTTTTATATTTTATCGATAATCGATACAGCCATACGGGTGTTACAGAGATAAACTTTTACATCAGTAGAACGTAGGTCGTAGGCCGTAGCCCGTAGCTTAGACTGTTCGTTTTTATTATTTTATTCGTTGTTATGGCACCAAAAAGAAAATGTCACTTTCGTGACGAGTTTTCTGTTACTTGGAGTTTTATAAAAAAGGGTAGAAATGAATTTGAAGCATATTGCACTTTTTGCAAAAGCTATTTTCAAGTTGCTCACGTTGGAAAATCTGACATAGTCAATCATATTAAATGTAACAAACATAGAAACAATTCTCAAAGTGTAAATATTAGTGAAAAAGTGACCGAGTTTTTTGTAACTTCTGATACTAAAGAAGAAAAATTGATAGCTGCTGCAGAGTTGGTTAATGTTTATAAGGTAATTTTTCACCATAATTCATTTAATTCACTGGACTGTACTACACCACTTTATTCAAAATTATTTCCCGACTCAAAAATTGCTTGTAAAATGTCAACCGCACGACCTAAAGGCACTGCAATAGTTAAATACATTTTAGCTCCACATACAGTTGATATATTTAAATCAGATTTAGAAAATACTATTTTTTTTAGTTTGGCGACAGACGCTAGTAATCATAAATCAGAAAAAATATTTCCAATTATAATTCAATATTTTACAAAGTTAGATGGTATAAAAAGCAATTAATAAAAATGAGTTCTCTTAAAAATGAAACTTCAGAAACAATTTCACAATATTGTATTGATACATTAAATAATTTGAAAATACCTTTAAAAAAATGCATTGCATTTTGTGCAGATAATTCAAACACGAACTTCGCAGGAATTCATAGAAAAGGACAAAATAATATTTTTTTTAAACTAAAAGAAGCCATTTAAAATGAACTGGAAGGTGTTGGCTGCTCTGCTCACATATTGCACAATACTATTTCTACAGCTGCAAATACGTTTAGTTTTGATGCTGAAATGATCATATTGAAAATATTTGGATGTTTTTCTATTTACACTGGGAGAACAGAAAAATTAAAAGATCTCTGTAAATTTGTGGATATCAACTACAGATAACCAAAATAAAAATAAAAAAAATATTACCAAATAAAAAAAAAATTAGGCAGACAATAAACGAAAAGTTAGATGATTTTCAAAAAAATGCTATTCGCAAATCGTACATTCTTTTTGGCACAAGAGGGAAATACCAACTTTCTGAAAAATTCTTGTTGCAGTTCATCAGAATGAGGATTTACCGGATTTACCCCAAACAAATTTATATCGCGTGATAAAAGGATTAAATGTTCAGTACACAAAAAGAGTTCGGAACAGTGCTTTAATAGAGAGAGATGATATTGCTATTTGGAGAAATAAATATTTAGAAGCCATCAGGAAGTATCGACAACAAGGTCGTCATATATATTACTTAGACGAAACGTGGGTGAATGCCGGTGATTGTACACAAAAAACGTGGGTAGACAATACAGTTACATCTCATAGGGACGCATTTCTCAAGGGATTAACGTGTAGTACTACCAACCTAAGTGGCAAGAGAAAACGAATTACTGTAGTTCCCATTGGCTCTGATGAAGGATTCGTACCTGGTGGGCTATTGTCATTTGAGTCCAAAAAGAATTCTAATGATTACCATGAAAAAATGAATGGTGACACATTTTTAAACTGGATTAAAAATATTATTCCGTTGTTAAAAGAAAATGCTGTTGTGGTTATGGACAACGCCTCGTACCATTCCGTTAAAATTGAATCGTGTCCTACAGCGGGTTGGCGAAAGGCAAATATTGAAAAATGCTTGTACAAAAAAAGTGAAGCATACGAAAAACCTATGATTATACCACGTTTATTGGAAATTGTGAAGCGGATCAAGTCTAGATACGATAAGTACGTCATTGACGAATTTGTAAAAAACTATGACATTGAAATACTTCGTTTACCACCATACCATTGCGAGCTCAATCCTATTGAGCTCGCGTGGTCGTCTGTAAAAAAACATGTTAAAATGAACAATACGACGTTCAAATTATCTGATGTTCGTAAACTTTTAATTGATGGCGTTAAACGTGTCACTCCCAATATGTGAAAAAACTTTGTCGAGCACACCATAAAGCAAGAAGACACATTTTGGGAATTCGATTTTATTGTTTACGATGTCATGGAAAACATGGGCTCAACTGTTATGACTATAACAGGCGAAACTGATTCTGACTCAGATTGCACTGAATAAATTGTAATTGATTCAAATAACTTATAATAATTACTACTTTTTAATGTATTGACAACACAAGGCTAAACGAAAATATGTAAAAAAAAAAACTATAAATAATTGATTGTTAGGTATAAAAATTTATTTTATTATGTAAATATGTATAAATCACTTTATTCAATGTAATTCAAGACTGTGTATTATTATGTTTTTATTATATTTTAATATTAATTGTGTTAATTTATGTGTGTAATATTTTATTTAAATTATATAATTAAAGTGTCCTCTCCCCTACGTAAATTAGACGATTACGGTATAACATATTGGTAAAAAAAAATTAATCATTTGAACACTGTATACAACTCATCGGCGACGTCGTCGTTTACCGTCGACTATCGCCGGCAGTTACGTGGAAGGGATTTCACAGCCCGGAGAACGTTTACGGTTCATTCGACGTGCGCGAAACGGTAGCTTTCTCTCGTGGAAAAGACTTATGTTAAATTTAAAAAGTTCTATTTAAAATTGCGTCGCAGTTACCCCACTTCATCTTCCATTACTATCTCTTATATATTACAGTTTAACCTTGTTCTATGGTGGTACATTTACTATAACTTAAGACTAAATTGTGTCCAACAAGCATGTTTTCTTAACCTAATTCATATCTTTGGTATTTATGAATTAAAACATATGCATATTACAACAATACTCATTAAAAACTTAAGAAACTATTAAATTAATAAATAATTTATGAGTAACTAACATATGCACAGTAACATTACACTAATGCTACTCAGCTACTGATACGTAAATATTTGTCTCAACAATATTGTAAAATTATTGTAAATAGATTGTTTTACAATGTACACGGTAATAGCTATTTTCGGTTGTCTACATCCGCCATAGCCATGGTGCGATAACGATTGCCGCGTAACAGCGAACACCCGTCTGTTTAATATTAATTGTGATTGAATTTATCACATATGATTTGGAATATTTACTGATAGATACCTACATCAATTTTTTCAATTATCTTAAGGAAGTCGTTTCAGAATTTCCAAGAGTCATGGTGGCCTATATAGTTGTGGAGCATCGATTTGCCCCATGCTAGCTACGCCACTATTTTTAATTGATTGGCGAATCATTAGTTCAAAGCGTACAAATGTAAGACGATCATCAGATTTTTAGAGCTTGTCACTCGATACGAGTGATATGACAATACACATTATGTGGAAACTAAATTGGAAGGATAATAATTTAATCTATTACCTACTTGCAGTGTTTTACAATTATGTATTTTTTAATAAGTATACTTATGTAAAATATCTTGTGAGATATATAGATTTTTATAATTATAAAAAACAATTGAAATGATATATATATTGTGATTTATTAGTTTTTACATTATTAACTTTTATATAAGCATATATATTATAAAAAAAAAATCAATTTATAAGTGTATAAAGAATAATTGGAGAAAGTTTTTCCTTTTAGATTTATGAATAATTTTATTTTGGAGCGATTCTGGCATATTACACATATTCAAGGAATGCCCCATCTATAAACCAACTCGTACGTCTCTCAATCTTCCACACAACAAACTCCAAATATTATCGAATTCATCACTAAATGCAACCTCATTAACAAACTCTAATCCAGTCAAACTTTATTGTAAACATACTTAAAATAAAATTGTAAGTATGTAATTTAATTATTGATTGTATATATTATCACAAAATCTATATTTATATATAAAAAAAAATGTCAGCTAATAACTTTAGCAATTGAAACATGTAAACTTACAAATAATATATATATATATATATATATATATATACTAGCTGTCCCGCTCAGCGTTGCCTGCGCCAAATATTAAGTTAAGATTAACCTGAAATGATTTATATGCATTTAAACCATCTAGGTAGGCAATCCATTGCATTAGATCACTGACAATATGTGAGCAGTAAATTATCAGGTAGGCAATCCACCTGCAGTGGATTGCGGACCCCATGAAGTGCATGAGTGAAATCAGAATTAGGTATAAAAAATATTGGGACCATTACCTGTGCCGAAGATTTGTTTTTTTCAATCAATTTATTTACAAAAATATGTATATGATAATGTATTCTTACTAATTATAATAGTTAGAAATATGTAACTATTGACAACCTTATAAATAAACAGAGATTAGTGGTATAGCGACCATTTATAAACAAATATTTCCATTGCAAATCTTAAAATCCTTGTTTGAGCAACTCCTGGGATTAGGTTTTTCCAAAATTTTCTATCGTAAAAACCATCTCCTGGAAATTAATTATGGTCTAGCCGACCCGTCACAGCTTCGCCCGTGATTGGTTGTTTATTTTGCCTTCGGACCATGATATGTAGAATTTTTTATTCAAATATTATTGTTTAATGTGATCGGCAAGTAAATATAAAAAAACGGTTAATGAA
>JACXSJ010003815.1:0-18955 GCA_014851325.1 Pentalonia nigronervosa | reverse complement strand
CTTAACGTCACACACTTACATTAAACAATTATTGTCGTTTAATTAAATTTAACATGAATATAGAACAAATCTAGTAAATATCAGTGGTAACGTTTTCAACATAATATTTATTTTAAAAAAATATTGTTAAACCGTATTGGTTGATTGTTGACATATTTTACATAAGATAATGGAAAATGCATTTTCATCATTCGAATGTATAATAATAATATGCATTTATAAAATACAGTATCTTAAAGTTGTAATCTTTTACCAAAAAACCAGCGTAAATTAATGTAAATAACTATTTGTTATTTAGAAATATGTTTTAATAAGTATTAATTAATTATTTTAATAATAGGATTAAAATATAACAACTGACTAATGATTGATATTGTATAATTGTATGGTTGTAACCTGTAACCAAAGAAAATAATCTAACAAGTTACGTTTCCCACGAAGATTTAAAACAGTGAGTTATTGTAGATTCATTAAAATATTATTTTAAATAATAAATATTCATAAGACACTATCCTGTCTGCCATCAAAAATAATATTATGATTTTTACTTACAGGTTTCTAGTACCTACTTAACACAATATTATAGTTATATAATATAAAATATAAATACACTTATTATTTATAATAATTTAATATAATCATTGATATAGTGAGGGTTATACCAATGGCGTAATTAAGGGGTGATGAATAACTTAGATCCCCCCCCCCCCAAAGCGATATTCGATAAAATAGTATTCCTAGCTATACCACTGTGCTCTAAAATATAGTGAAAATGTAGTAATTTGTGTGTAAAAAGTGTGTATTCCCCTCTCCACCATGCCAAGATAAAATCCTTATTATGCTACTGCAGGGGTCTCCAAACATTTTTATTCAAGGCCCACATAAAATAAAAAAAGCTCTTAACAGGCCAAAATGTAAGAACACATATAATTTTTAATTTTGTAGAAATATATATAATTTTAAATATTTAAAAAATAATTCTTAAAATATGCCTACTTAAATATACTTAATTTTAATAATATATTTTTAAAAATGAGACGCGCGAAATTGATGTTATTTTGCCAATATTTTATCAAATTCATGTTCTGGGTTACTTGTTCTAATTTTCAAAATTGATTCCAAATGTTTGTCTGACATGGCTGATCTATATTTCGATTTAACGTATTTCAATTTAGAAAAGGTTTGTTCGCACAAATAAGTAGTAGAAAATATAGATATATATTTAATTGTAAATTATTTTAAATTTGGTTATTGAGTATCCGGGAGAAATTTATAAAAATAAACTAAAGTCTCTTCGCTATATTTGATTCTTAATACATCATTACATTGCAAATCAATCATTTCCATTTGTAGAGGGTGCTAGGATACTTCTCAATATCACAACTAAACGGATTCTGAAAAATACTGATTTCTTCAGATTTGACGTCAAGGTCAAAAAAACGATGTTGTAATTGAATTTTAAGTTCAGAAATTATTTTTTGAGCAAAGTTACATACATATTTTTAGATTATTCACCGTCATTTGACGGGCCGGTGAAAATTTGTTCACAGGCCGGATGCGGCCCGCGGGCTGTAGTTTGGAGACCCCTGCGCTACTTATTTATGGGGGTGCTTATCATCCCTTGCTCAGTTGCTTTCATATTAACACTACTAATTCGACTTACGTAATAAATATTATTATATTCCAAAATATTGCAATTGTTATTGTATGTGACTGCATTTTAGGAAATGTTTAACATCCACAAGTTATATTATTAAAGTTTTGATTTATTAAACAGCATATAGTGTTAGTACCTTAGTAAATCTTAGTGTAACTAGCAAACTATCTCGATCTTATGTTATTTAATTCATAAGATTTTTGGTGTTACGATCGAACAAATTATTTATATTAATTATTTTTGAAAATAAACAAATAACTGAAAAAGTAAAATTGATTTAATTTAATTACCTATTAAGTTAGGTGATGTCGATGTATGGTAAATTCATAGTATCAACTTAAGGGGATTTCACACTACCGTTTTTTGGAACAAAATAGTCCTATAATAAACGTTCCAACGTACTGATTTGAGTTTACTCCGGTAATAATTTTCAAAATTTATTTGAATTTATTATAAAATTTATTTTAAATCCTTGAAGTCAGAATTCTAAAAAATATTTTAAACTGTATTTTTTTTTATTGAAATTTCTAAAAATACGAGATAGTTTACGTCCGTGTTTATATACTAAATTTCAAGTGAGGTTTTTTTTTTTTAAAATAATAAATTAAAAACGTTCCTTGAAGAATTCAAAGTTGACTTACAACAAAATTACATCGGTCTACCTATCTACCTATTTTGGAATTCGTCTAGGTCTGAATTACAAAATTTCGTCATTAAATAATTACAATTTTAGTAGTATTATGAGTTATAATACGTGTATGTGAGTGCGTAACGTTTACACCGCTCGCTATCGAAAGATTCAAAATAGACATCATTATAAATTCAAATATGTTTTCACAATTATTATTGGAATAAAACTCACGTTGGAACATAAGCGTTATATGTGCATTTTTCTCAAAAAACAGTAGTGTAAAATTCTTTATTAATGTAAAGCGTAAAGGTATATCAATAGTTACTCAACTTAAATATTTTAAACATATATTTAACGTTTTCAATTATTAATGGTCAATAATTAGTCTTCAATACATATTTGTTCCATTTTAGTTTTTTCATCATGGGATATAATACCAATTGTGATAATATTGTAAAATTTACATATATACAGGTATCTACAGCATATTATGTACAAGATACTATGCACAAGCGGAACAACAAAACCAAATATGATACAATTAAATGAAATTGGACAATTCGTTTATGTTTAGCTGTTGAAGTATTTGAATTTTCTAATTAAGTTTTAGAAGTGATATAGTTTTCCACAGTAAGCAATTATGAACTGCATAAATTAAAACATATATTTAATAATTGAATTTATATTTTTTTTTCGTGTTCGGTAAATAGTTTTAATCACGTTGACTGTATATATACGGCTGTTTATGAAAACGTTGTCAGTGTAGTATTATATTTTACTACCCATATAATATGATAGGTACTATAATAGTTTTTAAGCCACATGAGTTGAATTTTAAATACTAAAAACTAGTTTTTTACATAATTTTTATCGTGCAATTATAATAACACTAAACACACTCAACAATATAACGGCACGACAACTGTGCTCGCAGGAAACCTTTGGAAAAAGGCGGTTTTTTAAAAAATATTTTATAACCCGCGTTATTTACGAATAACGTTTGTCGCATAAATGGGTACGGGTCAACCTAACACGTGCACACGTTAAACGACATCGTAATAATTGCCATTCAATATCGATAATATCGTGTGAAAATCGACACGAGTGTAATAAATGTACGCATCAAATGCGTGTAATGATTATATTTGGTCAGAAAATCGCGTGCAGACATCATCATTAATAATATGTACAGTGTGCACATTATAATATCATACTAATACCATTATAATAATATACTATAATGAAATATATATTATGACGACTGTACCTGATTGTCGGCATCGCGGTAAACTCGTCCGGCCCTGGAACTTGCAGAAAAAGTCCGGTCGTATGTTGTAGGCGGCCAAAAAGTGTCGGCACAGCGCGGACACGTCGGCGGCGTCGGCGTCGGCGTCGACTGCGTCGGTCCGCAACTTTTGCCGCCGCTCGACGGGTCGCAGTCGTAGTCGGCTGCCGCGTGTCGGTCGCGTCCGATTCGCCGGCGACAGTGCGGCTGCAGGTCTCCCGTGGTCTTCGTACTTCTGGTCGGCTAACAGTACGGAATCGTATCCGACGGTGCACGGGGACATCTGGAAAACGTTTGTCGCATCGTACGGATATTAAAACATTATTGCATTGTGTTACGTGATCGTCATCGTTATAATGTGTCGTTGTTATATTGCATGCATTCTCGGAACGAAGGCGACGTCACAGCGTTGAATAAAAAAAAAAATAATCCAAAAACGACGTCGATGACGATGCGATAGAATATTGTAATATAACACGATGGAAAGTGAAACGTCGCGATTATAAGACGAGACTGAGATGAGTGGGCGAACGGTAAATAATAATATTATAATATCGCGTATGCATACATACAAGTAATAATAATATTGTTGTTGGTCGAAAGCTGTGTATATTTTGTCCGTGCGTGAGTCCGAGTACCTAGTCTGTGCGTGCGTGAGTATGCGTCTGTGTGTCTGTGTGTGTGCGCGCGAGTACGTCGGGGTAAGGGGTTAATAGGTTACACCCATCGTCGTCGTCGTACGTACAAAAACGCACGCCGTTTTTTTTTTTTTTTTAATATGTTATTTAGCGTATATCGTTTTTAATAACAGGCTATGATCTCGATGGAAAACTGAAAACCGGTACCGTCACGAACGACGGACGCTATATTATTATATATATATATATATATAAATACAATATATTGTGTATATATATGCATAATAGGTAAACGAGATTTCACCTCCCGCATAACGCGCGGTCCGTCCAACCGTCGTCGTCCGATCGGTGTGTTTCGATCCATCGGGCAACGCAGCTATATGGTATTATATTGTGTGCGGGATGGAAGATTATTTCACAGTACGTCGGTCAATATACCCGTACGCATTTTATATTATATCGTTATGATTAACAATAATCATTTTTCGACGGAGGTACATATTTCGACGCCTCCAAAGGTATAAGTTATGGCCGTCGGTCGATTTGTAAACGATAATGTGATAAGTATATATTGTGCTTATACATGTACATTTTCATTAAATGATTCATAAGATCACGCTTCCCTTTAGTTTTGTATTTCTTTATACAATTGAACGCGGCCTTGAATAACAATTTGTAGCGATCAATATAATATTGTCTACCAAACAAATTGTATAGGGTTCTCGTTTTCGATCACGTCGTATTTTAACAAAAATAATAAAAAATATGATCAGTATTAAATTTTACAAGAAAAAAACTGATTCGATCACTTTTCATCGAGCTTTAATGATTTTAAAAATGTCAAATAACAAGATAAAAAAAAATGTTCACGTAGAGATTATTGTAATGTTTAAACTATTGTTATTTTCACATTGTGAAAAACATAAATCAAATGTAGAATACGTTTTTCTGCAGCGATTTATTACTATATGTTTATATTTTGTGAGTAGGTACAATTCCTTAAAAACATAATATAAATTATTCGGTGTGAAAATCTATTGTTGAACAGAATAATATTAATCTCTAGTGGGCGCGCCCCCCACATTACGTTTAATATATAATATTTTCAACTCACTATGATATCAACTCGTTCATTGTTTACCTTAAAAGTTAAAGGTACTTGAACGTTAAACGCATCTTATTCAATAATATTCATTTTACGAATAAAAAGAATATACTTATAAATATTAATATTAAATATTCTAGTTAAATTACCAAATTCAGAAGTTGCTAGTAAGATTATATCTTATATTATTTGCATTGGCCGACCATCGGGATCTTTCTAACGTAATCGAGTAGTAAAAAAAAAAAACGCATTTCGTTAAACATAACACATACGAATTTCCGAAAGTGTCACAAACACACATATCTACCGTTATAAAAAAAAAAAAAACATTAATATTTTGAAGATAAAAAAAATACACAGATGGAACATATATAATTAAAATGCATAGGAATATCATCAATTTTATTATCATTCATATTATATTATTATAGCTAGCTATCATTGTTATATTCTGTGTTACCATACTCTCTGTCATTAAACATTATCAATATAATTAAATGAAAATAGTTGTAATTGCACTCAATGTGCTGAAACATTTTGTAATAATTATTACTTATAAATAAAAAAAACGTACAGTTAATGAGACATCGCCGACAAACTCACCGAGGTCGATACGGTCGATGTAAACAAAAGCCCGCGACAACAATTTGAAACGTGTTGTCGACGCTAATTATGCGCGTGTACGGATTAGTAGACGAGAACAATTATTATTAGGTATTATACGTCTTGTACTGTCTCGTACATACGACAATATTATGCAGGTAAAATAATCGATAGTGATAATATCATAATATTACGGGTCATTATTCACGCGGAATATAATATATATATATACATAGGTACTCGAAGTCGGCACCGATTTGAGATTATAATATTTTGTATTGTACGTTATACACGTGCAGTGTCATATTATTATCATTGTTGTGGTGGTCGTATAAAAAGGATCGTAGGTTAAGCGATGTCAATATATTTTTCAAATTATAATTTATAATATAGTACAATATCTGCGATTACAGCCACTGGAGAAGAGAAAAACCGGTACCCTCCTCACCAAACGTTTAACATTCAAACAGATGTACAATTATTATATTAATGTTACAAGAGTGTTCGCTTCGTTGTATATATATACCTACGCATTATAATAAAAATAACTGAAGAAATGACGGGCTGAATAACTACTATCAAAACATTTCAAATATAAAGTAGGTAGCCGTTTATACAAAGTGATTTTTTAAGCATGCTCATCTTCATTTTTACTGTTAATAGTAAGTTTATTCAAATTCTGATTTTTAGAATTTTTAATAGAAAACTCCCATTTTTATTGAAAATTATTTAGTGGATGGTTTTCTTGAACATTTTGATGTATCCAAATTAAAATGTTAATGAGTAGTTCAGTAGTTTTTGAGTTATTAAAATGTTATACTAAGGATAATAATCCTTAAAAATGATTTTATAAAAATATAGTAGTATTTGTTATACTTGGAATGTTTTTACAAATTATATATATTGGTAGATCAATAGTAATTACTGAAATGTTTATATAATCAAAGTCGTCATATCTACTTAACCTATTACTATAGATACATTATCTTTAGTTATAATTAATAAGTAACTACAGTCTATAATATTATAGTATATAATTGATTCTCCTGTTGGAGTTAGCAAAATCATTTACATTGAATAACAAATTTACAAGCATTGTATTTAAAATTTTAAAATGCTTTATAATATTAAATGGTGGAGAACATCGTCGTCGGCGGCCGGAGAGAAAATATGGATCAGTTTGCTGTAGATAAAAAAAAATAAACGTTTATAACACGTCGTTACGTTGTCGTATAACATAATATATTTTATAGCAATGTATTTAAAATGTTAAAAAAAAAATTGTAATTGTGTACAGCCATAAGGATCAGTTAAAAACAACATTTAATATATGAGTACATTTTTTTGGGGGGGAGGGGGAGGGGTTATATTCAATCAGGGGGCTAAGCTTCCCCCAAGACCTACCCTATTTTCGCCTATGATATATTATATGTGTAGGATGAAATCTGATCGGTTCGCGAATAAGAAAAGTTACAATATAGTATATACGGTACGCGCGTACCAAAGTATTACGCATTTTAAAGGTAAATTAATACTCGAAAACTTATAGATATACCGTGAAAAATCATAATTCATGATTTGTTATTTATATCGAATAAAATAATTTAACGATCGTCAAACTAACGCGTAGAAAATAGATAATAATAGGTAGGTACCTATATCATTTAAAATCACCATAACTCGTAATAATATGTTCATAAAATTCCAAAGTATTAATTTGAACGTTTAAAAAAAAAAATTCACACCGATAGCAGCGTACACTATTATACCTATGCGAAATCTATACCTATTGCGCATTAGCTATATTTTAACGAGAAACAAACACGCTCCGTCGGTCATCGCACTGACGAAGAGAAAATCATCGCCTGATGAAAGTCTTTACTACATTCCAGGGACTGCTGTAGACACGTTTTTTGAACTCGTAAATCACCTATATCGATATGCTTTCAGATATTATTCCGATCGCTATAAATATTTTTTCTAACGGTTGTATATTTTACTATTTTCGAAAATATCAGTGTTTGGGAAGAGTCCAATTAGATTATTATAACCTGCTTTTGAATGATACTGAATTAATATTATTTTAGGTACGTTTGATTAAAACATAATACAGACGTATTTACAAGCGTGTTTACGTGCCCGACTACTCTATCAATGATCTACAGACCAGTAAATTTAAATCAATACTTATAGATTTCTTTAATCGAGGAACTGCAAATTTTATAGGGGTTTCCGGGAAAATTGATTTTAGCCGGAACTACGAAATATTTCTAGACACCACGCATAATATTATATGAACATCATACCAGTATTATATTATTGTGTCAAAACTACATATATCCAATGGTCGAAGTAGGGAGAGGAGGAACAAGGATGAATGTCATCCCTCTACTTTTTTAAATAATACATTTTTCATCGCTCTACTTATTTTTTTCAGAATAATGCATTCCCACTGAGACTTGTGTTTTAAAATTAAATACATATCGGTTAATCGGTTATATTCTAAAAATTATTTCATTAAACTTTTAAACTGGTATAATTTTATTGGAATTATATTTTTTATATTAATATCATAATACTTAATTAATAATAAAATAATATTATTAGATAATATTAATTTTTTTTCTAGTAAATTTGAAAGTATGTTATTTCTTTGTCTATTTTCAAAGTTTATTTATGATAAAAAATAATTATTTGTTGTTCAATATTATAGATAGTGTTTAGATACATAACAACATTTGTTGAGTTAGTGTAAAAACTATATAAAAAAAAAAAAAAACCATTAAATAAATATTATAAAAGAATACCAAGTCCAAACATTTGTGTTAAAAGATTCAATGTAACTTTTTAAGTACTTCTACATGGAGAATATACATAGAAAATTTTTTTTATATCTATACATAGGTGCTAATAAAATTTATTTTAAGGAAATAAAGACAAGACTTTTTTGCAACGAGTGACTATTTTTAGCTTGGATATAAAGATATTTTTAAAAATATTAGACGCTACCTATTCTGTATTTATAGTTTTGACTTTTGAGTGAGCTAAGTCCTCCACAAACCTATTTGCGCCTTTGTTAACTTGTGTTATGTATATTATGATAATATGAGGAAATCTGAATTGTAAGGCATCCCTCCGCTTATTTTGAGACACTTCGATCGCTGTGTATATCCAGTTAAGCAAAATCTATTAATAAATATTTAAATTATATTTGTTTTTGCACAGACTTATTATAATATGATAGGCAGTGAAAAGGCGATTGACATAACATAATATTATATTATAGAACATTTTATAATTTGTATATGAAAAAAAACTGTAATTAATTGCTTAAATAATATGACATCGTTTAATAGATATAATATAATACATAAATTCGTTAGGAGAACAAGGTAATTATAAATACCGTGTACTAATCCATGGCTTAATTCACTATATTTATATCATTAATACCTTTAATAACAGGCTGCACTGATGAGAAAAAAAAATAAATAAAAAACCGGAATGTTATTATCATATTATGATGCGTATTTTGAATATTATTCATTTTGTACAATAACACAAAATATAATATAATATTATCATTGAATTTCAGTACGCTAGGATTTGAAGTAAAAGAGTTTATGAGTATATATAAATATAATAGTAGAACTGGTTTTTTTCGTAATTCAAATAATATTTTTATTTAATATGTTGTAGGTACAGCAATGAAATATTTATAAACGGTTTTTAATACAATCATTAAAGTATGAATATATTATACAATATGAATGTTTCTTGATGATTTATATGACTATAATTAAGAAATACGCATATATATGCTTATTTTATGAATACACTTAGTTTGAAAGTACGATAGTATCAAACTATTAAAAAGCTTGTGTTTTTATTTAGAAATTTTTTTTAGTTCATTAAAAGTATCGTGTTCATTATTCCGCACTAAGGCTTGAACTTTTATTTCAGTGTAATATAAATATTTAGAGTTTAGGTGGTGGAATCGTTTATTCCTAACTAGATTAGTTTCATGTTAAAATAATTTAATTAAAAAATAAAGCCTGTTTGTATTCTAAAAATAAACTAATGCAAACTAAAAAAAATTCCCTAGATGCAAATTTAAATTGCATCGTATCTATTTAGAACTTAGGGGGTTTGATTGGAATTTCGTTAATTTAAATAATTGCCATAAAAAATCCTGCTTGCGTGGTAGTAAGTATATGTATTATACTGATCAGTCTATTGATTAAAAAAGAGATCATGAAATCGTAATTTTGTTGGAATCATAGGTAATTGTTTTAAAAGACTTAATGAAAAACTTATTTATTAGCGTTTTTAGAAACTTGTCATTTGTAAGAGATAAACACCTTAATTTTTGTCATTTATTAAAGTTTTTAGCTATGGTAGATTTAAACAATAAATAATGCATTTGAGATAGACCTAATATGATATAATATGGGCAATGTAGATTCAAAGAAGTTATATTATAATATGATCATCTTAAACTGCTCAGGTGCGTTACAACCTTTATTATGTTCTTATTTCTTATATAGCGGCTTAATTTTATTTATTTAAATATTTTATTATAAAAGGTGAGTACGACTTATAAATAATTATTTGAATTTTTTCCTAGAAAAGTAAATAAAAACGGGTTATTATATTTTTATATGAAAACGATGATACGTTCGTTTAAAATAAGTAAGTGAAAATAATTCTATTTGATGTATTAATTTATTTATCCATACATAGCGTAGATATGGTAAGTGATAAGATTTTGACGGATCCCAAAAACCAGTTTAGTTTTAATCACTGGATTTTAAAATGACTTAATCCCTTTTTTTTATTTTTGTTTTCTACTATAATTATAAGAGCACCTAGTTCTAAAAATTAAAGTATAGTATCTATAATTAGAGTATATTATTTTGATTAAGATAACAATTTCAATGAGACGAGTTAGAAATCATACTTAAAATACATGTGCAACATGTATTAATATTATCAATAAAAAATTGATGTATAAATATGTGATAATAAAATAAAATATATATTATTTTATATGTAATATTGGCAAAACTAAAAATATAAAGTGTTAACAATTCATAACAAATCAGTTCGATTTAATTATATTGAACATACTTATTGCAGTTATGTTTACGTCAAACATCTATTTTATACTGACGTACAAGTGTACAACTATACATAAAACGTATGTTTGTTGTATTTCTATATTTAAAATATTATCAAGCAATTTTTTTACCTACATATATATATATATATATATGTTCTACCTATATATTATAGGTAGAACTAATGAATAGGTATAACTAATACATTATGAAATGTTCATTAAATTATTACAGCATACGATATAACGTACATCATTGTAATCGAAATTTCATATATTATACATTTTTTTAAATTAAGTAATCTGATTTTTTGTTAAGTTAACTGCATATAATTATAGAGATATATCATACATCATAGCTTAAATACATTTATAGTTAATTAATTATCCAATACATTTTTCATTAAATAAATTGCTGCATAACATTTAATGTAACATTCAATACCATTTAATTAAAATTATATATTACTTTCTACTGAACTCAATGATTACTAGAATATATGTTTGGAATCTTTGGAAGAGTTAATTCTTTTTCAATAACATAAATATTGATATTATTGTATTTTATAATGATAACAAGTTATCGATTATTTTAAAACCTAAAACTAGATTAATTCTTATTACACCAACACCCTATAACTGCCTGTACCTACACTAAAAAAAAATAAAATAAATATAAGTATACCAGTATACCAGTATAGGTGCTTATTTTTTACGTCGTACATAATTATACAGCCTTGCACAAGACATAACTACATATGTTTTTATCAGTCACTTTTTAATATTATAAATAAATAAATTATGAACAAAAATTACGATGTACACTAAAATGTTTAAATGTTGTATGCAGGTACTATACAGTGCAGTGTATACATATCTATAGGTATCTACAATCAAAATATTCGAGGAACATATTATAGAAATCGATTCGTCAGAACATTTTTAGTACCTGTACAATATTTTTGACCTATGACATTTGTAAATATATATTAATTATATAATCTACAAATCAAGCGGCAAGCCTTTTTTGATTTTAATTATTAACAATTAATAACTATCTATATAATAGCCTATAGTGTAGTAGGTGAATACGATCACGAATGGAGTCCACGACAGTTCGTATATTATAATATATACAAGCGAGTAAATAATAATAATAATATGTTGTCTATCAGAACATTATATACGCCAGACCGAGTTAAGAATGTTGCGCCGAGCAGATAGACACAATTTTTTTAAACAAAAATATCACCGCTCCGCGGGGTTACAGTCACTGCGTGGACTAGCGAGTAATCTAAAAATATTGAAAACTTTTCGGTTTAATAATATTCGGTGTTATTCGTTTCCTACAAAATAATATTGGCCATTTCCACCACTGCCCTTTCCATCAAAAACGAAAAAGGTATTATTCCCGTTTCCTTCAAAATACGTTTCAACAAAAAAAAAGCTTAGAAACCAATAATTTTAAGTAATGTATGTGTAGTGGTAGGTATACGCATAAGTATATAACATAAAGTAATTGTGACATAATATTATGTAATAGCAATGACATTTGTAAATAATCGCGAAAACCGTACAACAATATATACAGCGATAATCACAATGTTGAAGTATTTAAATACTATAATTTAATATCGTATTATTTAACTTTATCATATTATTATTATTACTTGTATTATATTTTTTGTAAAATTTTGAAATATTTAAATACAATGGATATGTGGTAGCGGTAAATATGCAATAATTATACAATGGTTAGAACATTTCCTTGTTTTAGTGTACACGCACGTACAAATATTATTAGAAAATATATTTTTGCTGAAACGTATCTTTTTCGTTTTTTGCGGAAAGCCCATAATACCACAGATTAGAATATAATGAAAAATATTAAAAAAAATATATTTAATCTGTGATAACGATATCACGTTTACTGTGCGTTATAGGCATAAGGCATTGCGATGAAAATACAGAAACGGCAAACGGCCATCGCGATATAGCTGATGACGATGCAGCAGCAGTAGCATCTGTGTCGGTGGCAAGGCGACGACAGACGAGTTATTCTGATGTCGTCGCTGTTGAAATTTATGGACACCGCGGTTGCTCCCGATGTCAGACGACCAATTTACAAGAACAATGGATCGAAGCGGACGCGCTCGGTCGGGTCTCATCGCGTGGTGTCTAAAAAACCGATAATAAATAATAATAATGCTTCTACTACAACTACTGCTAAGCGCGTATATTGTCCATTGTTCGACATCGTAGATTCTAATGACGGCCACGTCAAGACGGTCGTCGATGGTGTGTGTATGTGTGTGTGTGTGTGTATAGGTATAATAATAATAATAATAATATAAGCTTATATGCTCCACCGAGAATATAATATATAGGAATCGTGGGACCTGCAGCGCGGCGGGGTTAACACACGACGAGGGGGAAAAATACGGTCTTAAAATTATTGCGCGTTTTTTTTCGCTTCGACATAAACCAGTTCTCGATTCGATTTCAAATAACCACGGTTTGTATGCACCGCGCAGAATCAAACGTAAAATACGTCTCCGATTCACCACACTGTTGCTGCTGCTGCTACACTCTCCTATATCGGCAGCTATTACAACATTTTATTGTTATTATTGATATTAAATTGTTTGATGCGACCTCCGCCGCGTCACGTCGTCGTCCCAAAGGTATGCGAGCTTTTTTTTTCGTTTTTGTTTTTCGTTTATTGTTGTCGAACAACGCGCCCGCCAGACGGTCGGCCGCTGTCGAGACGGCATAATATTAATGATGACACCGCCGGTCAGCGAGTCTCCGACAAAAGCCGCCTACAAATTATTATCGAAATGTTATCAGCTTCGAATATCCGAATCGAGCTGCTATGATGTTATATTGACCGTCATCGTGTTATAATAATAAAAAAAGTGTAATGGTTTTCATCGACCCCCTGTGTTCGTGAGATTCCTCTTATCGTGTGTTCGGGCAACACGATTTAGGTTGATGATGTGCAGCGATCCGCCGGAAGACCATTATAATAATATTATAATTTAAGATTTATGCGTACACAGATTGAACCTAAATTATTTTTTGATTAGCAATTCCAACGAACGATGAGTATATATTACGAATAAATTACGAATCTCTTTTATTGTAGGTACCTATGGTATTTATTCGCTACAAATCGAAACTACCTAGTACGAATGTACTTTGTCTTTCGCTATACTTTCATACCAAGATAACGTACGACCGTTTTTCTTAAACATTTATCATCATTATTATTCATTACTATCTACTTTAATTAATGAATATTAGAAAGTTTATAATATATTCACTTCTCAATTCTCGTCAAGACAGTAAATTTACACAGTGGCATGAATATTAAAGTGAAAAATAATAACCTAATAAATGTGTCTTTGCATTCTTTTTTTCGTATTAATTATGTACCGTATAGAAAGTTGGTTTTAAATAGCTGTAACAATTTATTTTTAATTAGAAAATTAAAACAATATCTAATGCATTGTCTACGTAAATTAAAATTTTGAATTTTTCGTCTAATGTTTTCTGTAATATTATTGTTATGTCGTTTTTGCTGGTAAATAAAAATTAAGTTGCAATTAAATGACAATATTTCTTAAAATTTTGAAAGTTTAATTTTCTATATTTAACTAAGGATATCATTTTGTAAACATATTTTGCTAATATTATGAGCTATATATCATAAGCAAACTGACTTGATATTTGGAGGGGGGATTGGTGTGTGGATAAGTATGAAACTATACAGGGAAAATCACCAAGTATACTCACCTTCAATTTATTCAAATTATGATTTTTAAATTTACCCCAAACCATATTTTTAAGCTTTTGAATTTTTTGCATTACTTAAGAAGTATCCTGTGGTAATATTAAGTTCTGTTTTATAAATGATATCCCCTATTTTTTATGTTAATTAATGCTTAGTGGATATTTATTTTTGAAAATTTTGATTTACAAAATTCGAACAAGTAGTTTCTTCTTTTTCAATTGTTAAAATGGTTATACTAAGGATAATTTTACAAAAATATAAAGTAGATGTTATACTAGAACTAGTATTTATTATACTTAAACTTGCTTTTCTACAAATTATTAATGTCGATAGATTAATTTTAATCACTAAAATATTTATGTAAATATAGCCCTCATATATTTTAAACGCATTATCATTGGCCTGTGCACAAAGTTAAATGACTCAAAAACTATTCGTTTAAACTGTGATTTTGATACGTCAACATTTTCATAAAAATTATCCACTAAATACGGTAGAAAAATGGTATTTGAAAAACAGAAATTTGCATCTTTTTGACGCTCTTTAAGAAAAAAATTTCAAGAATTTGAAAAATGGTCTCTAAGTATATTTAGAAAATCAAAATATCAGATTTTAAATAACTGCACAGTCGAAGAAAAACGGAGATAAGCACGCTTGGTGAGTCACTCTGCATAAAATAGAAATCTAATAATCTTCTAGAGACTCAAGTACGCAACACAATATCAAAACCGGACGGATTTTTAAAAACTCTTTAAAATTTCGTACTTAAAACCGACAATAGATTCATACGGAACAATGAAATATTTTTAAAAACTGCGGTTGTTGTGAGAGATAATATTATTGTTGGTACCTACAACGCTCGGGTCACAGGTATTGTAGTGGTTTTCCATTGTACGAAAGAAACGTCGAATGTTTGTTTCCGTCCGGAAAATGTCGTAGGCACGATCGTCGTCGCATTCCTTAGTTCCTATATGAGTTTCCGAGGGTCATTGCCGAGTACACGGACTTATCGCTTACCCCTCCGGGTAAGCCACGATGTTGTACACGCTTACGAGTGGACGGTTCCGCGCGCCGACGATCGATTGGCGGCACAACGTGCGTCGGGCGCAGAGTGGCTCTACGACGGCCCTACGCGATGTCGCGCGCAAGAACGCGGCAATTCGGCCGAAAACCCGATCGATCGAGCCTGATACGAAACGTCGCGGCGGCGTATCGATGTGCTTTTGGATGCACACGACCGTAATAACATCTCCCTACTAAACATCGATCCTTACCTGCTGTACGGTGTGTCGCGCCGCGGCCACAGTTTCTGATACCGTCGTCCGAGTGACCGCCGTCCGCGCGCGATAACGGCGATATAATATCGTCGACAACAATAACGGCAGTGTTGTTGTTGTCGCGGGCGGATTTCACATGTGTCCCGCGGTCGGAGAGCGCGCGCGCGTCGACGACGAACAGCTGATCGCGCGCGCCGAGCACGTCGCCGGCCGGTGCGCGTTTCGTGAGTAGTAGTAAGAGCGGCGCGCCGCGGCCGCCCGACCCGACTTTTCCGCGCCGCCGGTGGCCGACCGGGGCCGGCCCCCGCAAACCGGTTTTCCGCCGGTGCTGCGGTATAGAAGCGGAGACGCTTCGTGGCTTCGGCCGGCCGACCGACGCCATCTGTTCTCCGCCGCCGGTCCGCGCGGACGCCAGAAAAACGACAAGTGTGGATTTGTTTTCCGCGTAAAACAAAAGTCTGAAAAAGAAGTAGCGGGCCCGTCATCGCATTAACAAAAACAATGCGACGACGGCAAACAAAACGAACGTCGTGCAGTGCACACGAAAACGCGACCGATATCGATCTCTAGTGTGTGAACCGTGCTATCGCAGTTGGCGAACAGTATATCATCCAGTATTATAATAATATTATGTACTTTAGTATTTCATTCTTTTTTTTTATTACGATTTACATTATATTCCGCGATAGTGCCGTGTACTGCGCGTGCCGCGTTTAAACGCGCGTTGGCGTATACTTATATGCATACGCGAAACCGGTAGATCCTTAGATTGAAGATTTACTCGACGATAACATAATATGCGAACACCTGTTGCACATGTGCGCGCCACTCATCACTTCCCTCATCGCGCCAGTGACAATAATATCAATGTACAATAACATGTAATAGTATTATTATAATAATATATTGTATCGCTCTGCTCGTGGGCAACGAACTCTGGACGTCGTGTCTTGTACGATTTTCGACGTTTCCCAATCTACTTGACATTTTTTTTTTACACCCACGAACATGTTTCGACGTGTTTTGTTTATCGACGAATTTCGTGTTTATTAAGTGTTTACGCGGTTTCCCGCCGTAAAATGTCACGACGTCCCGGGACACGTGAATTTATACGGTCATTTACATGTGAATTTTGGAAGGGGACGACTTTCTTCGGGATTTTATTACTGCGATAAAGTATAATCGTGCTGATATGTAGAATATTGAACTCCGACCAAATGTGATGTTTTTGAAACATATATTTTATAATTTTGTAATATTATACACAATATTATGTATATTGTTATCGTGTACGACAAACGTACCGCGAATCGGTTTCGAACTGAACGGACTGTTATTTGAATTATTGTTTTTTGGGTTTTCAGTTATGATAAACAACAATAATTTTTAAAGCGTAAAAGCAAATAATTAATTATTATTTATGATTTCGAAAATCAAGATAATTGATAAAGAAGTTAACGTCTTTAAGAATCGTGTGTAGGATGATCATAATTCAGAACCCGCAGGATATATGTTAAAATATACATTTCTTATCTAACGTTTATAATCAAGTTACTTTAAATCTTATGGACTGTGATTAATTAAACAACAGTAGACAATTATTCCGTATAGGTATAATACTATGGTAAAATATAATATTATGTTCATTTGTATTATGTACCTAAGGATTACGTGCGTGTTGCCTCACGGTAATTTCACCAACCATTATATTATTTTTATATGATGACAATTTATTACAAAAAAGGTCTGTTTAGTGTTTCTTTCTTTTTTTTTTTTTTTTTTTTGAATGCAAAATGTGTTTAATTTGATAAATTTATAACTAACATTTTTATAAAAACTGCTCGGAATATAAATATTATCTTTATATTTCCTATATAGATGTAATTTTCTTCACATTTATTATAATTATTTATAGTGTTATTACCGACGGGTAGTTAATATTAATTTATATGTATTTGGTGTTGTCACATTAATTTATTGTCTTACGTAAAGGACATCATTTATTCAAAATATCATAACTTATAAGTATGTTAAAATATAATAGCAAAATTAAATATATGAATAAATAATTGTTTGATCGCTGAACGAATAGTAAACGATAGTATTTAGTATTTATAGTTTTACAATGATTATATTATATTATATTTTAAACTGGATTTTAATTTTGTATTTTACCAGAAGTAAAACACAGTAATATAAATTGTAAACATTTACTTCAATTGATATCATCATCATCGTTAGTAAAACGATTGCAAAATATTACTCAAGCGTGTTATTTTTCTAATACAATATATGAATTATTTAGTATAATCTAAATTACCTCAGTACGATATCGTTTCGTTAAAGCGTTACTTGTTAATATTATATACCTACTATAAGTGATCGAGGAAGGAATTCATTTGATTCAAGCAACCACACAGAAATCTGTAGTCGATTTTACACGCATTGGTGTTAATGTTATCCTCAGGTGTATATTGATTTTGGGCTGGGTGGAACTTCGTATTTATTTCACATTAAGTAATGGTTAAAATAATTACTACTCGTTGCTATGGTAAGGCTCATGATGATTAGTGGTTAATATAACATCAGCTACGTTTAAGATAACCATAGTAGTATTTATATCCTAACAAATAAAATGATGTAAATACATATTTATTGTATTCAATACAACATTACAGTAGTTTTAAATTAAATGACGGCATTCTCAAAAACGCTTAATGTTATGTTAAAAAACCAGAAAAGTAAAATAAAAATACCGTTACCTCCAAAAATGTATTCGGCCATCGGAAGAAATTGATCCCTGGACCCGTGGTATCCTCTTACATATCTAACGCAGTAACGTCT